>VZTT01030934.1:16914-38041 GCA_013400855.1 Buphagus erythrorhynchus | reverse complement strand
GGACAGAGCTGCAGATCTGGGAGACAGATCACAAACCTTCCCTAAATGACAGATACCACCTGATGCACGAGGCAATTCACAGTCCATTTGTTATGTCAATGCAATGCAGTCTAAAAATGTAAACACATTTTCCCTGTTCAGACAAATACATGCATGTCTCACGTGTCCTGTATGCAGAAAACACGATTTTTTCATTTAACAAGGTGCTACTCAGTCACCTTAGGAACCTTCTGTTGAGGCTCTGTTCCCATGGCTGAAGATGAGGGGCACAAGGGAAAACAGGCTGGGAGTGCTGGAAGTGATGCACGTCTCTGCGTGTTGCATTGAGAATCAAGTTGAGCATTTGAGTACCTATATGTACCAGTCTACAGAAGGTGGTTTGTGAAATTAATCATTTGGTTGGTTTCCTCAAAGAAAAATCAGTAAATTGGGACGTCTGTCAGATGTGTTCTGTTTCAAGCCGAACAATCTCAACAGTGTCCCTTTTGCTGAGGTAAGAATGAAGCGGACACGGTAGGATAAAGACGTGTTTTGTTAGGCTCAAACAGTGGGTGGTGATGTTTTTAAATCTATTATTCAGAGGTAAGATCTACAGCTATTTTCCTGGTCCTGAGGAGAACCAGGAAAGGAGGTCCAGTAGGACGACCAGGCTACAATAGGAGGAAAAATGCAAAATGCAATTAAAAACATTTAAAATTGTTTTAATTGGTTTTACAGGGGGGTATTAAAAGAAACAGAAGTGACATAAAGGAGTGATGGAGGTACTTGACTTGTAGATATAGAGGCACTTTTGAATATCAACCCATTTACTGACGCTTTCATGCTGGTATGCCTAAATACAAAACAAAGTCCTTAATCAGTAGAATGTTTCTTAAAAGTATCTCGAAGCCCCAAGCTCATTAATTTCTACATCAAATGGTTATACAGGTGTGAGCATGAAGGCATAGAAGAATGGCACCAGCTGTTTGCTGATTCTTGTTGGTTATTCTTTTAAAATGTTCACGTCCAATAAAAGGAGAATATGGACATTACATAACTCTCACACCTCCCAGGAGGAGGGAGAAGATCTCTGTACTGCTGTCTGCTGGTGTGCAGAGACTGGAGATTGTTATCACCCTTAATTCCCCACCTCCTGTAATGAAAAGAATTTACAATAGTTTCTTCTTTCTTCTAATGAAAGCAATTACTTCTTAGTCACTATATTTTCAAAGACAATTTTGAATAAAACCCAGGATTTAACTACAGAGCCAAGGAAAACCCAAGTATTGAAATTACAGATATTACAGAAAGAGTTTACAGCTCTCCTCTTGCTGCATAGAATGAAGGAATATGAAATCAGGTCTGCATTCACCTCTCACCTTCTATTTCAAATTTTCTGTTCTTTCTGCAGAGCTTCACTACTCATTTATATGAGTTGCTCTTTCTTGATCACATTTTCCCAAAGTTCTTTCTTCTAAGCAAAGTACTTAGAGATTTTATAACATGTTTCTTTTCAAAAGCCCAGAAAATCTCCAGCAGAGTAGATGGCAAGATAGTTGAATATGGGAAAAATCTGTACTCCTTTGTTTTCAGTGTGCTTTTCTTCCTTCCAGCTTTAAGAACCCTGTATCAGACAGTGTGAAGTGGAATGAACTTGTGGCATAATACAGAAAATGAAATGTCATGATTGGTAATGAAGGATTAAAACTCTTACATCTGTGGAACTGCTTTTTGAGAAACATTAGTGGAAGACCTGCATGTACAAGTCTATCTTTGCAGTTGCTCATCTTTTTGAATTGATAATATCGGGTGGCAATGCAGCTTAGAGTTGCTAATTTTCATTCTAATGACATATGGAAGACTACAAAGTAGACAGCTCCTGTGATTTAAGAAACAAAAACCTCCCTGCCCTTTCTGGGGCTTCAAGTTTAGCCTGAATGACTTTGTAGCAACAATTTAGACTTCATTTTAAAAACCAAATGTAGTGGGGAAAACAGTAACCTGAGATGTGAAGTGGCCAGGGCCAGTAACTGCTGAAGATGGCATGGACATGAAAGAAAACACATGGTAAACCTCGTTTCTATGAGCATTGTTATCACACAGTCTAAATACTCCACAGACCTAATTACTTGGTGAACAGGGAAGTAATGTTTTCTCCAGTTTCCAGCTGGAAAATGTGACTAGGGAACTGTATGTTTTGCAAAAGGTCCATGTAGAAAAGAGCAAAAATCAGCTCCCTGAAGGCAAAGCAAAAATGTAGAAGCTTAGATTAGTTTTGCTGGTAGAAATTTTGATTCGTATTTGGAAGGAAGAGGAATTTTAATTTTTGTATGAGTGTTATTGGTAAAAACAGGATGATGTTTGGAGGAAGGGAAAACATACTCTACTGAGAGCAACTTTCTGACAATTAGACCTTAATTGGTGATACAGCAAATTCTCTAAGGGAATGGCCGGACTACCAACTGGAAATAAGTACTGCTAGATAAACAGTTCTACACTGAGGGGAGAAAATCTGTGTATAGAACAAATGTGATGTATTTGAGGCTACTACCATTAATAATTTTAAATACACAAAATTCACTGTTCTTATTGGGCCTTTTTTTTCATTATGTTAGAGCAACACTGTTCATTTCTAATTTTAATTTGTATAGCATTAATAAAAAAGTGTTTAAAATATTTGATGATAAAAAAGAAGTCTTTTGGATTAAAAAAATATCAGTTTTTATTATCGATCAAATCTAGCTTCTTTCAACAGCTGAACAATTTCAATGATTCTCCTACAAAAAATGCTACCTTATGATTATGTGTAGAATAGTTGGAGGTTTTTCTTTACAAAGTCACCTAATTTACATATTTTTTGTTGTTCTTTATGAAAATGCTTCATAATGTGTAGGGCTTATAATTCAAGTTTCTTTTAAAGCTGATTTTCTTTTTAAAATGATGTTTTTGCCATTTGGACTGGCAGATCTGTAGTGTTGTAGTTTTGGCTACATATACAGTAGCAAAGAACAAAATATTTTTTGTCACACTTCTGTTACAGTTCAGTCTGTTCCTTTTACATTATCAGCTTGTTTCTCTGGGCTTCATAGAGGCATCTGCTTTAATTTTTATTGGGCAGAGCTGCAACTTAGCAAACTGGGGTAAGCTTCCCAAATAATTCACAAATGTGGTTGATTAAATCAATTATGTCTTGGCTGAGTGATCTATGAGCGTATTATACACACACAGTGTTAAAAGAATGTTATTAAGGTGCAAATCCAAGTACTTAAAGTTAGGAAGTGCCAAAATTCAAGTTGCCTGGAGGCTCACAGTCTCTATGTATGTGTGTATATATATGATATTGCCTCTAACTGTGCAACTTCTTCCAGCTGGAACATCCATCCTCTCAGTCATCCTCCTTGCTAAAAGCAAACCCAAGGTTCACTTGTTGAATACTTCAAGTCTTGTCTGCACACCAGTATTGGATATGGTACTTACCAGTTTGGTGTATGATTTGATAAGTACATTAAAGATTTCAATAGGTAGTTGATTTGTCTTCCCANTACAGTAGGGGGCTGATTTATTTGAAGACCATTCTCCAAATGTCAAAAAGTAGATCTGATATATTCCAAGTGATTCTTCAAACTGGAAGTTGTATATGTTTAGGATGTTACACTAGATTATAAATCATCCTTGAAATGTACCTTGAGATTCCCGCCTTCTTCCCTGCTTCTTGTTCCCAGTCCCACTACCTGCATTTTAGTTTACTACTTCCTTATTCTCATCCATTCCAAAGACTGCAGGCCTAAATTTACATATTAAAGAGGAATTGGGCTTAGGGAGCATTTTTACTTGGAGAATTTCAAACTGTGGTCTTAAAAATGTGCTTTGATGTGATTAAGGAGCAGAGAGCTGATTGAGAGAGGAGTGATGGGTGTGGAAACAAGTGCAGAGAGGAAGAGATGAGTGATAACTTCCTTTACTGCAGGCAGATGGTAATGTGAGACTGTGTTCTCAAACATTTGGGATGCAGGAAGTAAGTGTCCCCTTTCTAACTTTTTACCTTAATGTTCACAACTAAAAACAAGTCTCCATGTCTAGCCAGTCACAGTTCCTCTCTGCTCCTGGCTTACCATCCAGATTCTTTACTGGGCTGGGAAATGGTTTAGTTTTAGTCCAAGGTCAATTTTCCAGATTCTCTCTTTGAATTTGCATGACTGTGCCCTTTCATTGCCAGCTTTATTCTTATGTCATATCCTAATCACAGCTTTAGTCCCCAGTCCCTCTCATCTTCAATCATATCATCAGCCTCTAAATGCAGGTAGTGACACTTCTTCCTTTCCCCAGTTTGTGCTGCGATGAAAGGAAAAGTGTTCTGAGCAGGCAGTAATTTCTTAAGCCAAATGAATTCATTACTCAGGCAAATGAAAGAGAACTGCCAATTTCAGAGCTGCTGCAAGTGAAGGAAAAGTTTATGAAAGCCTACAGTTGTGGTTGTCATCTTTGTTAATCTTCCCATCACAATTTTGATTTGAAATGTTTAACCCAGTTCAGCTGTACCACAGTGGTCACTCTGCCTGCTGTTCCATGGCTTTTTAGGAATGAAGGTGGTATTGTCACTGTAAAAGGATAAAACCCCTGGTGCTACTACCTTCTTTGTATTTCTTCACCCTTGATGAGTGGGCAGTAATTTCTTCATGGGGATTATTTGTCCAAGGGTGGGGCCTCTGTTCAATGCAGATACAACCCAGCTGCTGTGGAATTTCACCCCTTCTCTGGGCTTACAAGCAATTAGCACTGCAGGCAGGGCTGCCTGCCCTTGCAGGGAACAAAAGGTGCAGCAGAAAACTTTTCCCTTGAACTGGCAGCTGGACAACAAATTGGAAGATTATTCAGAAAATTATTTCAAACCACTTTTTACAGCAAGGAAAAGTCACATATCCTCACTATGAAATAAGACAAGAGTTCTTATATGTATAAGTTTATATGTAGATAACTGGTGGAATGAGTCTCAAAAAAAGGGATATTCTTTATAACACCAGGTACAGATAACAGTAGTGTGCGAGTTTTGAAGGAAATTTGCTCTGATGACAGGTCAGTTTTTCATCAGGAGATGGAAAATTGCAAACATACGATTATTCAAATAAGATGGTATCTGCAAATAAGATATACTAAGCAAATACTGTGAAGTTCATATGAGATATTATTATCTTTCCCTTTGAGACTTGATTTAGCAGGAGCAGTTGATTTTCTTTCAACATAAAGAATGTGGATGTTTAGAGGAAATTGTTTGATTATAAAGGAAAGAAGTACCAATGGACATCAAATATTAAATAGGATTCTCTCTTTTTCAAAATTGCTTCCCAAATTGCATGCTATAAAATTTTAGCAGTAGTGGGAGAGCTCCCAGAAGACCCTTCATTATGTCTTATTATTACAGCATATGTGAGGCCATGATACCCTTCATTGCTATAGTTCCTTATTTATTCAGGAAAAATATGTTTCATGGCTGCATAGCTGAGTAACCTTAGTATCTGTAGATTTCTCCAGAAGCAATCTTATTTATACCTCATAGTACCTTGATTTTCCTTAAAAAGGAAAATCCAAGTATTATGGGGTATATTTATTTTCCATAAAACAGGCTTCTTTCTTTTATTTTTAAGTTTTTATTTCTTAACTACGTGGTAAAGTTTAATGTCAGACCACAACTTTTGCCTAGTGCTTCTCTGGGTTTTCTTAATAAGGGGAAGGTTTTTTACCAGCAGAAATTGCAAAATTTAGTAATGCAGCACAAGTATGGCAGAGTTCACACTAACCTGATGACAGGTTTGCCATCAAGGTTGAAGATATGGCTTTACTTCTCTAAAAACAATCTGAATTCTTAGTCAGGTGTTTTTCTCATTTATGTTATTTAAATCCTAATAGTTCTTATTGAACAAGTTGGATCAGGTCTCCTCTGGAACTCTTACCAAAAAGCTATTTAAATAATATGTAGCTTTAGGTGCTGGATTTAGTTAAATATCTGTCCTGCCAGGGGAGACAACTGTGAGCAAGACTTGTTTGGCTTTACAATTCCAGTTGTAATGTTTAAATTATTTCACAGGCACGAACTATGCAGCAAGGCTGCTGTGGTCCCTAAGAGCTTTTTTGGGCAAATTAATGCCCTAAAACTCAGGGAGTATTTGTAGTGTAGTAATTGAGGAAAGCTGATTAAATGTACAAAGCATTTAAATACCTATTTTAAGATCACAGTAATTCCTGACAAATTGGAGTATCTTGGCATTTAGAGAACTACAGACTTGCAGTGGTGTGTCCATTTGATGTGGAATAGAACCTTTGGGATCACAAGTTTGTGACATCCACAGTTGTCTTTAGTCATGCTGAGTCTGATCTGTCATGGTGCTGGGATCTGAAGGTTTGTGAGTAGAATTCCCCCTAAGATGGTAGAAGGCAATTAGAAAAGAACTTACTTGATTTTAACTGTGGAGGTCATTCCTTTCCCTCATGTGACTCTGCACACAGGTGTCACAGCTGCTGATCTTTAGTGGGTCTGGGAAAGGGTGTCCCAGCTAATTAAAAAAATTCTATATATATTCAGGGAAAGCAAGACTCGTTCAGACAGTATCACTTTTGCTTAGGTCTCTCTTGGTGGAGCATTATCAAGCTCCTGCTTTGTCTTCTTGATTGTTACTTTGCAGCTTCCATCTTTTCAAGGCAATCTTTTCAAGTTCTTCACTATCTATATCATCATGCCATTGAAACGTTTTCCCTGATATCCTAATTTATATTTTTTGGTTGTTGGTACAGCTTTAAGCCTGAAATTAAAGGATTCCTGTTGCTTTCAGCTGGGGGAAAAGCTGTCTTATCATTCAGTGCCTCATCTGTGAGCAAAGCAGGTGCCTGTGAAAGGATCAGGACACACAGGAGCTTTGTAGACTCATTAGTTCATTCCATGCTGCCCGATCTGGTTTTGCTTTTGTAGCACAAAACATCTGTCAACAGCAGTGCACCTGAATTTCTGGGGAGAGAGATGCCAGCAGTACTCCTGCCTGCTCCTGTTTGGGTAAATCTCACCTAGATGCAGTTGTCCTGAAATTACAAAAGGGAACAAATCACTGTCTCCTCCTCATCTGTGGGAATAAATCAGAAATGGGAGCTGTGGGCTTGGAATTTAAGCATTTCCATTTGTAGTACACTGACATACTAATGATGGTAATTTTGTATTTGTTACTACATGCCTAATCTAATTAAGTTTCTCTTAGGGTACAATTGTTGTTTTCTGTATTTAATTATGTAACCACCAGGTGCAAGTGTTAATAGTAGCTGAATTCAGAAGGCAGTCTTTTATCTTTGTACCATGCAAAAATTTTTTTCTGTATCCTCAGCTTTCAGTGAAAAAAGTGCTTACAGTATTTGATTGCTCCAAGGAGTTGTAGTAGCATTTCTGATTGATATACATAGGAAACACTAATGAGGACTGAACTCTTATTATATTACTCTTAATTTAGATGTGTTCAGAGCCATTTCTGAGCTCCACATTTTTGGTTTCAGGTGTTGCAATAGTTCAGACTCCCTTTCCCAGCTATCCTGTTGATTTTGAGGATTGGCAGACTTGCCACACTCCCCAACAGATCTGCTCCTGTCTGTTTGAAAAATTCTGAACTATGCAGGGGTCTGTTGTCTGAAGCTGAATTTCATGGAGCACTGGTAAAACTGCTTCTGTAACTGCCAGCCTGGCTCTGTGAACTTTTTGCTACCATTTCATCGATGCTTGTTCAAACATTTTGAAAGAGTTTTCAGCAGAATTCTTTGCCTGCAAGAGTAAACTCAAGTATTATTTTTAAAGCTCAAGGATCTGAGCTTTGGAATGATGTAGGAGTGTGCTTGGAGACAATTGACTCTCAAAAGGTTTTGAAATGATAACATTAATTTTTAAATAAAGTGAACAGGAAATGCTGTAAACGTTTCCACCTGCAGATTGGCAATTCTTTTAATCTAGTAAGTAAAAATAAGTAAAGCTTGTATTTTCTAGCTTCTAGTCATTAATCAGTAATCTATAATTAGATAAATTTGGCATTAAGTGTAATAGAAAAATTAGATAAATGATTGATGCATGTTTATTCTAAAGCATAAGATACCCATGCAGCATTCCCATTACTATAGAAAATTGTCTGCAGAAGCATTTTGCAACCTCTTGTGACCAGTATACATTTCTTTGTAGAAGTATGGCCTGTAGGTACCATGAGTTCAAGCCTGCTGCCAGCATCACTTAGTTACTTTTCAAGGATTCATTCAAAGAAGGTTTTTAGGCTGACCATGGACCACAAGTCAGTGGTAGTGAACTAAAATACACTGCTTTTTCTTTAAGGATCCTGTGGGATCATTTTGGCTTGAGCTATGAAGTGTGATTTTACAGCTGAACCATTTTCAGTATAGAAACATAAATGTTCCAATTTATTCTGGTGCAATAAAGACAGTATCCATTGGTTTAATTCTACATCCAGGTAAACAAGCTGTCTGATATATGTATTTTTTTTTAAATTAAGCTTTCCAGGGCTGTTAATGGTAGAGATCTCCCCTACTCCTGCCATGTTTATTAGAGACCTAAATTATTTCAAGTTTAGTTTGTTTCTTACCCTTCAGGCCTTTACTTCAAACTCCACTCCTTCGTTGGTTTATCACAAAATTTGTTCAGAGGCTTCCATTTTTTAAGGTAGTCTTTTAATTGCTACTGAATATGCACTGCATCAAAGAAAAGTGGTTGAAAACTTTAAAACCACAATTAAACTATACATCAATGGGTTACAGTAATGTATGTTAACATAGTGTTTCTTCAGAAAGAGCCTGTTAGGGACAGAAGACCATGTTTCAAGTGATGTGAAAAATAGTAAGCTTGACTTCTGAGAGCAGCTTGCTGGAGTTAGTGGTCAGGTTTCATTAAAAATGAATTTAAAAAATATTAGAATAGGTATGTTTAGTATTAGTTCATAGAAGTCTTCAAATTAGTATCAGGATTAGGTCTTCAAATTAGTATCAGGATTAATGCTTTCTGGGAGCAAGGCCTGACACTGATGGAAATAACAAATTTTCACTTAGTTCCTATATACTATTGACTTTAGGGTTCATTTTTCCATTATTCCTATTCCAGGAGCTGTTTTTCCCCCAGAAGTACAATGATTTATTTGGGTGATAACACACAGGATGTGGTATTTCAGAAACTGTTATCAGTTTTCATGTAGGGATGCTTGGAAAAAAAGAAAATAACACTATCTTGCAAAAAATATGCTGGCCTCATTAGGTGCAGAAATGTCTCTTCAAGGCCTTAAGCAGCACTTTGGCTTCTCCAGCTTCTCAGCATGAAAACATGTCTAAGTAAGTTATATTATTTCAGGACAGTGAACAGCTTGCTTCAGATCCAGCAACTGTGTTTATTCTTTGGTTTTGGTTTTTCTCCCAAGTGAAGAAGAATGTCACTCTGCACTGTTTACATCTCAAAACAATTAAGCTAAAACAGCTTCATAAGATTGGGAGCTGGATTTCTGTCAGGGAGAGCTTTACATTCAGTTTCCAGAATCATGCAGTAGATAGACTTANCAGTTTTCAAAATCATGCAGTAGAAAGACTTTTTTTTTGGGGTGTTTTTTTTTTTTTTTTTTTTTTTTTTGTTTGGTTTTTTTCCCCCTAAGCTGGTGCGATTCCATTTATGTTAATCTTTCTGAAGATGTTTGAATGCTGTTGATTTTGAATTGTGCATATTGGTGGGAACACTTAAAGGTATTTTCTGTATAGTGCTTTAATTATGAGAACAACAACTAACTGATTTATTCTGTATTTGGTGGTATTTCTTATTATATCTTTGGATATCTCACTGAAATTCCTTTTTCATGAAAAAGCAGAGTAGTAAGCAGTAAAAGCTTTCCTGTCTTTGATTACAGGACCAGGTACTAACAAAATGCAGGGACTTCACTCCTTTTATTTTCCCATGTCCTTGTACTATGTCCATCTGTGAAATAGATGAAGAGCTTTTCTAGTCTGAACTGAACTTGATTTATAGCATAATTGTATTGTCCTAGTGCTTCACAGCAGTAGTATACAATACGTAGAGAACTTCGAACACACCCAGTGTTGCCAAGTTTTAGGGCAGCATCCTGCTCTCTTCTTTCATCCCTTCCCCATTTCCAGATTTCATCAACCTACAGTTGCAATAGGTGTTGATGAGTGGGCAATCCAATACTCCTCTGCTCCCTCTTACAATAACCCGCATTTCTTTCTCAGAAGACAAAGCTTTAAATGTAATTTTGCCCCAGGGCGAAGCTCTGGGGTGAAGATTTAGAAGTCTGTAAAGCTTAAGACCTTCTGAGCCTTCTTATTTCTGTGTCCTGAGCCTTCTTATTTCTGGATCCTGATTCTCTTTGCTCCTTGTGGGATGAAAGAGGATGCCTGAGGTTTGAGTGACCTGCCTTCCTGTCGCCATTCATTTGAAGGGGCAAAGCTCTTTTGGCTGAGAGCACCAAGTGGGTGCCCTGGGTTTTGGCTGAGAGCACCAAGTGGGTGCCCTGGGTTTTGGCTGAGAGCACCAAGTGGGTGCCCTGGGTTTTGGCTGAGAGCACCAAGTGGGTGCCCTGGGTTTTGGCTGAGAGCACCAAGTGGGTGTTCTGGATGAGCTGTACAGGAGTGAACAGGTCAGAACCATGGTGTGGTGTCTGCTGGAAGGGCCTCCCAGCAGGGCTGTGTGAAAGCCTGCTGCATGGGCAACATGGGACATCAGTTTTGTGTCCTATGTTTGTTATTCCCTAAACACACAATGCCCAGGCTCTTGGAAGTAGGAATGATCCTCTACAGGCTCTGTCATCCTCTGACCTGAGCAAGTTCCCTGTCAAAAGTCCCAGAGTGTTTTCATGTCCCTCCTACTTGGCAGTGGACAGAGCAGATGTGAAGCAGGGCAAATGGGGGCTCAGTTTCTCACAGTCTGAAGGGGACCCTGATTTTCCTTCCTGTGTTTGTCGTGCCCCTGCATGAAGGTTGTGCCTACAGGGCTTGGGGCAGCCTGCTCCCTGGAGCAGGTCAGCAGAGGCAGGCTGTGGGAAAGGTGCTCCTGGTTCCCAGGGCTGGTGCTGTCACCTTTCACATTCCCTGTGCCCCCAGCAGCCACACGTGAGACCAGCATCATTTCCTCCACTGGTTTTGCAGGCAGTGCAATCCCAGTTCAGAGGTCTGCTGTCAGCAGGGATTCAGAGGGCACCGTGTGGGATTTAGCCACTGTTGCATATACAGTTCAGAATAATTTTCTGTTCCTTTGATAGCTCTTGATGTGTTTTATTCAGTTCCAGTCTAATCAAGTTAACTGTTTTAGCACATTGTCTTTCTTCAGACCTTTTACAGAAGGCTGGTGTAATCTCTCTTAAAAAGAAAAAATAATTCCCCTTTCATCTTTCTGGCGAGATCACTTTATTCATGTGTAGTGACCTGGCTCAGCATTTGATAACTAATGTGTCACTGAAAGTTCCTCATTACAGCCCCAGCTTGGGGACCACCTGGAGTGCTCCATTATTAATGTGAACTTCAGGTTCAATTTTTAGATCTGTGCAGGTGCATATGCACTATTCATTGCAGGCTGGTGACACTTGCCCCATGAAGGGACAAGAGTACGTGTGGCTGAATGTGTCTTTCGAGCCTATGGAGCATTTATTGTTTTGATAGCAGCCATAAGAGGAGGGTAAGCACTTATGCTCCAGCCCTGTGTTGATTATAATCTAACTTTTGCTTTCCTTGGCAATCATCCTTTGATACATAGGCACTAAATCTCCATGCCTGGAGAACAGAAGGAGAGGAGCCAGAGAGGGGAGGATAAAGGGGAAGCCACACTCCAGTTAAACCAATAACATGGGAAAAGCTTAGTTCTTATTCCAGACATAAATGTATCTTTGGATGGTAGATGATAGTTACATGGCAACCAGGCACTGCAGGGCCCTCCAGGTTGCTGCTGGTTGTAGTGCAAGATGTAAGTAATCGTGTTGATGCAGCCAGGATGCTGTTAAGACGATGAATTTAGGAAGGATCTTACATCTCCTTGATGGAAGCCTAATTTTGTCTGGGTTTTTTTTTTTTCAGTAGTTGCTTAAGCCACCTAAACTCCTCTAGCCATCCGTCTTTGCATCCTGAAATCAAATAAGTGACCTACTGAATTAAATCTCTGATCTTAACTTGTTTGTTCTATAGTCTAAATAAATGAAAAGGCAGGAGATAACAGAGTCTGATGTTGCATACAAATCAGTGGAGCTTGGTACAGTTGCAGGGTTATTCATTGCTTTTACTGACATTTGATTTTCAGGGTTATTTCTCTTTTCTTTTTTAAGGGGGAATTTCTTTGTGGACTTCTTTTTGTTTCTGTTTTTTTTTAAAGAAATATGGAAATAGCAGTAGTGGGAGGAGAGGTGGATTCATAGGAGCAATGGAGCTAGAAGGACAAAGGGAGATGGGCTGAAAAGGAAGGGGAAAAGAATAGTTCTGAGTGTGTGAAAGGGAGTGGGAGGAACAGGAAATCAGAGTGTGAGGTTGCAAGCACTGGGAAGTGTGGGCAGCACTAAATTGGACTGGGAAGGAAAATTCCTGAAATATCTTGTTTTCTTTAAATACACCAGCCTGATAATAGTAAAATAGCTTCTGCTTTACTCACTTAGGACCAGGTCTTGACATACTGTATCTGCTAAAAACATGCAGTAGAATGCATTAGTGGATTTTTTAAATGAAGAGCTAAAGCACAAAAAGGTACTTTGTCAATAGCTTAGTATTTTAAATAAACATCTTCCTCAAGTGCCAAAGGATTAAGGGTTTTAAAAACTTATACAACTGTATATGATTTGTGTAGTTCTTCTTTGTAGTCATTTTACTCTTATTTATACTGAATATATGCTGATTTGGGTTTTTGACACATGTAAGAGTGGTGCTCTGTTCTTCTCAGAGGTTATTGTAGACAAATGAGAGTAAGAGTATTTCAGACTAATGTTTCTAGTTATGGCCAGTACCACTAGAAGATGAAAACTCTGAGATGACCCTGAAATTTTTTGTTTTCCTTTATAAAAACACCCATAAATTAGATCTCTAGGCACTGATTTTCTAAAAACTATTGAAATTTTCAAATTTTCTAAATTTGCTGTTATTACACTGATTTTGCCTTTTGGAGTGGTTTTCAAATAGGTGGGTATACCTATCTTGTTGCATTTTAAAGTACTAAAGTGCCATTTAAAAGATGAAAGAAATCTAAAAATATATTCAATATATTTAGAATTAATTCAAAATACCAATTAATTTTTTTAATATCTGATATATTTCTCTTCCACACATTTAATATTTATGGAAAAACATCCAAGAACTTGTATAATATATTTAAAATGTATCTGGTAAATGCCCCTTGTGAAATAAATTATTTTTACTGCAGTTTAGAAAAGTACATATTTAATAGTGAAATGCTTTGCTTATGTACTTACATAACTCCAGTGTATAATACGGGTCCAAAGGTCTTTAATTAATTATAAAGATAGAACTTTAATGACAAAATAATGGCTCTGATGTATCTGTACCACTGGGTTTAGATATTAGAAAGGTTTCATATCTTTCAATTCTTCCTTATGTGATATTACACTGGTGCCCCAGACATTTTTAATGCATGAGCAATCAACATAAATGAAAACTAGAAAGCATTCATGTTAAGACAAGAGGCAATGTTACTTTCAATAAGGTGACTTCAGAAAACTCTCTCACAGATATTTCACTGGAGACATTCTGGTTTGACCTCTATCTCACCATGCTTTTTTTTTCTGTCTCTCTATTTTTTAAGTTTTTTTTTCTTTTATGATTAATCAGAGGAGAAGGGGTTTGTAAAAGCCTTCCAGAAAACAGGCAGTTCCTTGTGGAATTGTAGGTCTTTCTAATCTCCATATATTTTCCTGCAGGAGAATGGCTCAGAACACGTTAGCCTTCAACCTTGGCAAGTGTAGTAATACATCTGCAGTATTATGATTGAAACGTTATACCTGCTTATTCTAAAACTGACATGAGAGGTGACAAATGACACAGGCATTACTGGGTCAGGTGAAGTCTTTGTCATAATCCCTTTTCCCTGAACTTTTAGCTAGTGCAGCAAAGAGAATCCTGTTTCAGGGATTGTTAACACCACCTGCTACAAAATTCCTTTGGGAAGGACTGGAGTGCTTTGGATTCAAGCACTGGCTTTGAGACATGCAGGAAAGTGGCACAATCTCTGAAGACACTCTAATGACTACTTTGGGTCAGTCTTTCACTGCAAAAACGTCTTATTAAGGATATAAATGCTGTTTCTCCAATTGCAATGTAAAAGTGAATTTTCAGTGAATTCCTTAAGTTCTTGTGTTTGACAAGATTTAGAGGTACAATCTGCTGCAGTGAATTGTGCAGCAGGGTTGAGCTGATCTCTGGTTGAAGCCCCTTAGTTTTGGGTAGCACAGGTAGAAAGCTTTATGTCCATTATACAGGATTTCTTACTGCTCTTTCTTCTCAAGCACCGTTTCATGTTTTGTAAGCTTTGCCTTGTGTCTGGTTCATCCACGAGGCAGATTCTTCCCTCAGGAAGAAAAAGTGGAAAGCCTGTGGGAAAAGTGTTTTTCTCTTTGGTCAGGTTCTGTCCTACTTCTCTTGTGTAACTGCAACCCCCTGGCAGGGCAGGAGCCCAGTGCCTCCCTGGCTGCCTGTGGGTTTGTGCCTCAGCTCCAGCTGGAGAGCAGAGGGGAAGGCACCTGACCAGAGCCTGGGCACCAAGTTGGACTCCTCTTCACCTCCCATTCCTATGCTGACTTTTGGATTTTTTCAAAAGCCAGATGAGGGAAAGTGCCTCCTCTTAGTCATTGGTATTGATAGGACTGGAATCCTGCTGGAGCTGCCTGAGGCAGAACAGGCAAAGTCCTGGGCTCTTTTCATCACAATCTCTGATTGCAGATCCCCCTGGAACTAGGAGGTGAATCTGTCCCTTTGTATTTCTGAGAGAAGTGAGTGCTGATTGATTTGTCAAGTGATTACATGCTCAGATGAGATACTGGGATGTACAGTTTGATTCCTATTCAGCACCACAGCAATGCCCAGGCGAAGCTTTATACAGTACAAAGAAGATTGTAGTCATTGTGGGAGAATGTGTACACAGAAATCGCCTGTCTGAACGGCTTTTTTGAACCTTATTCACCTCTCTTAGTTTGTTTTCCCTTGGCAGAGTTTTGTGACTTTGCCCTTGCAAAAAGCAGAATCTGCTGTTTAACTGCTGGCCAGAAGGACCTGTTCCCAGAAAAACAATCCTGATGTGCGCTGAGGTTAATTGCCTTTTTTTTGGATATGTCTGTCTTTTCCAACCTCAGGGGCCATAACGTGTACCTAGGCCATGAGGTTTCAATTTATCAAAAAGAGCTTTAAACAAAGGTTCTGGTTGATTGGCATGTTTATACCTTGGAAGATGTTGCTCCAGTGAATATGAGTCCTAGCAGGTCTTATTTTGGCAGAAATGTCCCCTTTCCCTCTTAAAATGAATGCCCCAAGACCCAACTACCCGTGGTTTGTTCTTGACTGATCATTTTGTTCTGGCATCCCCTGTCTGACATTATTGCAACGTATTATTTACAGAGTCAAATTTATAAAGCTAGGGAACCTGCAATCTCCTGTAAGACAAGGCTGTTTCCTACAGTTTTAAGCTCTGAAACCTAAAAAGAGATGGCATGTTGCACAGTTTTTAGGAAATATGTGAGTGCTGTTTACTACAGTTATGATTTCCTAATATATGTGTTTCTTGAAAGGTAGTTTTCAGTGTCTGAGGCATAACATACTATGAGTAATCTTTTTTCTTTTAATTCAGAAGAGGATTTTTGTATAAGACAATCAGTTTTTATGATGTGGTGTGAATGTAGTGTGGCTAATCTTGGAGTCTATTTTAGAAATTTGAAGCTATTTAAAACAATTCTTGGTGTAGTAGTTGCATTTCTAAGCAGCGGCTCTTTGCTTTGGTGGAAATGGGTTTTTTTCTTCTATTGCACATTAATCACACCATGTTCAGAAGAAGTGACTCTCTGATTAAGGACATTGCTGTAGCAGAAGAAAAATAATAATTTTTAAAGTTTTATTGCCATCAAGCCACTACTAAAACTACATTTTTTGATACATGCTAGAATCTTGAATTTCTTAGAAGTTGTGGGTTTGAGTTGATTGTGAGCTCAACCAAAGCTCTTTCCCCTGCAGTTTGGGCATCTGAAACCTGACAAATAGCAACTAATTGTTATTTGTTTGGCCAAGACCTGGTTGGATATTACCAGATTGAAATTTCTGGGTCTGAAAATGGAGCAAAGAATGAGTGGTCTTAAGCTGAGAAAGATGCAAATTGATAAACCAAAGGCAGCCTAAATATTAAATATTAAATTGAAATTTTTCCATTATATTGGTACAAACACCAATGAAGAGGGGGCTGAACTGGTGAGAATTAAAAACATGGCTGCTGAGCTGGAGTGAGTCTGAATCCCTCCATTCTGCAAGTCATTTGTGGTGGAGGTCACAGGCTTTGGGAATCCCTTGGCACTGGCTTTCTTTGCCTCAGGGGCAAGGGTGGGCATCTCTCTATCCATCTAAATATGTTTGTATACACAAACATATTAATCTAAAGAATCTCATTTTGGTTTTATGCTCTTACGTTTTTGACAGCTGTTACAGTTGCAAAGGATTGTTTGAGACCAGCTGGGTAAAATTATCTAAACTTCTGGGACTTGCAAGAACTCAAAAGAGAATGAAAAAAAAGACTTGAGGTGTGTTTTGAAGTGATGTATGGACACAAAAGTGATTGACAAGCCACTCAGCATGGGCCTGATCTTTTGAAGTCTCAGAACAATATAGCTTTTGGGGTGGACCTTTTTTATTTGTGTATTCCTTCTCTAGAAGCCAAGTTTCTGAGTTTCTCTGAGAGGTCAGAAAAAACACTTTCAACTCATCTTAGGGCAAAATAATGCTGCTCCTCACTGGTTTGTCTTTTCAGTGCTGGCATGGAGCCCAAGCGGAATTCTCCCTTTTTCTGCTTGAGTTTTGTAACAACCTCTCCCAGTACCTCTTGAATTACCAGTACTAATCCAAAACACTGATATTCCTTCCAGATGGAGATGATGGTGTCCAGATATCAACACAGATTATTTAGGAAGCAAGGATAATTCATAAATGAATACCAGAAAAGACTAAAGGATATGTTGTTGTTCTGATCTCCTCAAGATGGAGCAAGGGAGGATTGTGTGTCCTCCCCTCCACTGCTTCATGGACAGAGCATGGAAAAGGGGAGATGTTTGCACAGTCTGAGAGGAAATCGGGTTCTTCTTAGAAAAAAAGACATGAATAAGATGAAAGGGACTATGTGCAGTGCTTAAATGTTATCTGTATTGCTGCTGGATCATGGCATGAAAGGGAGGCCTGTTGGGAGGAAGCTGCAAGACAATACTGCCTTTCTGGGCACAAGATCATTGTCTCATGTCCGGACTGATCTCTGGAAATCTAGTTCAGGCAGTAATTTTAAACACCACTGACTTGTTGTAGTGATCAATGTTTTCATTTCATTTTGTTGACACATTTTGGTGGCACGTTTTCAGAAATCTATGGCTCTCCACTGACATTCACAAACAAGAACAGACAAACCAAACCCAGGCTCTGCCCAACAGTTCATATATCTGAGAATTTCTCACTGCATTGGCCATGTGCTAAATGCATAACTTCCTTTGGACAGGATAGTACATTTTTAAAAATAAATATGGCATATTAAGAAGATGGCAGTCATACCTTCATTGCCAGTCTGGAACATGCCATTTATAAAATGGAAAGAAATATCTCTTAACTTGCAAAAATAAAGATATCCCTTAAAACACAGGCAGGGAATATAACTTGTTCCTTTATTCCACAGAAATATTTTGATGACCATATCAGATATAGAATTCCTGTGTATTATGATTTTCCTTAGAGTTATGCATCTATTTCCTTGCTTTAGCGTTTAACACTTCATGAAACATATGATCATCTGTGTTGGGGTAATTTATTTTCAGTCCTAAATGGTAAGGAGAGTGCTGATCCTCACCCAAGTTTCTTTGGCACATACATGTATCTCTTCCTGCAAAATGCTGCAAGTAACAAAAAATAATTCTCCATTTCCTTAATGCACCTCAGCTTTGTTATTTGAACTTCCTGTCTTGTATATGTAATAAGTAAAAAGGAAATGAGACTTTGGAAGAGATAATGTAAACACACAATATTTCTGTGGTTTCACTGAGATGATATGAATGCCTTTTGTAAAAAGCTAATTATTGCATTCAGACCTAACATGGACCTGGCCAAGTGTGTAGTGCCTCCATTATTTCAGGCATCAGGTTTTATGAAATACAGTATTTCATACTGTAAATATAAAGGTGCTTTTTTCTCTGCTGACTTATGGATGTAAAGCAAATAGAAAACAAAACCCAGTTTTCTTCTCTCTTGAGTCTCATCAGTTTCCTGTCATCAGTCTCTTAATGTTTGTTAACTTAGAGATAGAGACAATTTAATTTTTGGTACATCAGATTTCACTGCGAGGGTGTGTTCTTATATGTGCTGTATGTAGGTAAAATAAACTGAGAATAAAGGCACTTAAACATAAAACAATAATATTTAAATGAGTGCTCAGGCCTCCATGCTTGTAACCTCTTCTCTAATTTGTAACTCTTTTGTCCTGGAGTATTTTCCCACCCTTCCCAGGTAGGAGTTCCACAAGTCCATGTTTCTGTCTAGTTTCCTTCCCCTGCCCCCAAGCTGTTGTAATTCAGTCCTTAGATTAAATAGTCCAGATGTGTTCGTAAAAGTATCATTTTTTTTTTTTTTTGGCTGAAACTTGTTCCTATCTTTTTGTTTTTGTTTGCTTGTTTGGGATTTTTTGTTTGTTTGTTGGGGGGCTTTTTGTTTATTCTGAAGTGTAAAACTTAAAATCTGGTGAAAACAAAACTCTTGTCCTTCTAACAGATTTAATTTTTTTTTTCTTTTTACTGATGCATTTCATTCTTCTTTGCATTACGAGTTCTAGAAATGAAAAGAGATTTATATCTCTGCTGCATATATTTTCCCTTTGAATGCTTAATTGCTGTCAGTTTTGACCACTGTCTCTCTCTTTATATTACACAATATTGGGATTGCAGAATGATAATTTTTTCATGTTTTTATCCTTCTTCCTTTGGGCAGTTCTGTGAGCTGGGGGTTGATAATTAGGTAAGTTCATTCAACCAAATGCCAGTCAGCCTCACTTTTATTTTAGTTTCTGTGTTTCGAAAAATAGAAAAAACCCTTTCTTTTATTTCAAATCTAATAAAATGGCCTAGACCTAATCTGTGAGTAGCATATTTAGATTAGCTTTGTAATCCTAAGAGAAGGAAGTATTTGTTAGGTGATTTGTGTGTGTCGAGTTTAGATGACAGAGATGACTTTGCAGGAATTGCCTTTGGTCTTTTAATGGCAATTAAAAAGCTTTCTCTGCCCTCTCCAAATACATGAACAAGGGCATAGTAACTGCAATACTTGTCATTTTAGAAATTTCACCTACCTTGTCAAAGTTTCACATAGGCTTTTTTAACATCCAGAATTAGTGCTATGCTGTCTGGTTTGTGTGTTTGCTTAGGAATGATAAATAGCATATAAACATCAGAAATACTGTGTCCAGTTCTGGGCTGCCCAGTACGAGAGAGATATGGAGCTTAATTGGCTATTAAAGGCTTTCCTGTAGTCTGAAATATCTGAAAACCTCCACACATCCAGCAGCTACAAAGGGTTTGGTGAAGGTTGGCCCTAGGTTTTTAAAGATACAGGAGACTGAAGGATTAAAGTGAAATACCTTTCTCGTGCCAGAAAAGGATTCAAGATGCCTTTTAGCATCCCATATTTCTTGGTTTGCTTCTCATGCAGGCAGTTTTAGAGAGGAAAATGCAGAGAAATGTGTCAAACTCAAATATATTTAAAACCTGATCTTTGAGAAAAGGTTGACAGACTTGGATTTGTTCTGTATGGAAGAGAATAGTGATCAATTGTTTTCTGTGCCTGGTGGTTACATTAGCAGAAATAACAGGTTAAAGTTGTAGTGAGGGAGGAGACTTCCTCCTAGAATTAGGAGGATGCCCCAGCTACATAACCATTAAATAGTAAATAGGCAGAAAAGCTTTTTACATACTGGCCAAATATCTGGCAAGGACAACATAGATATTTAAGTAGCATCAGAGAGCATGAGATGATGAGCTGGGTGATTTCTTGAGATCTGGTCTTAATTTCTTTGCATTCTGTCTGCAGCAGTATGTCCTTATTTACATCAGCATATTAAGAGACTTCAGGGGATTTTTTGGGTAGAAAACCCGCAGTTTCTGAGGAGTTCTTCACTTATTTAGATTTATTTAATTGGACATCCAAGCAAAGGAGGTGTCAGATTATAGAACTGAGCTTTATTGCTGCTGGATAAGGAGGGGAATTAAGGGATTGCAGAATTGCATTAAATATCTGAAGTGCAGCCTTCTTGACATGCTTTGTCTGGATGGATGATCCCTAGAGCCATCCACATCTTCAGCATGTTTTTCCCATGAAATCAAATCAAATACCTACAGGCCCACCAAATCTATTTTCATAAACTATCAGCAAGCTAAATTTTCTGTATAAAATTTATCAAGTCATAGTGAAAAATATGTTGATGAACAATGTAGGGATGTGAGGCAATGAACACCTTATTGTCCACAGCAATATTAAGGACCAGAGGAATATTTTGGGTCTCTTCTTCAGCTGCCCAGTGCATAGAATAGGAGTAGCTGATGTCTCAGTCATCATTCTAAGTACACATATAATTAACATTNACTTTGCTAATAATGTTAGTTCAGTTAAGAGATGATCACTTGTATGCAAAACTCTTCTGGGAGGTTCTTTGATGTAAACAATTGCCTTTAAGTGAGAGAAATTGCTACTGTGAGCCATAATATGCTGGTTGTGTAACTCTGTAGTAGTTTTGAATTTGCAGTGGGAAACACAGGCTCTTGTGATGCCTGGAGCAGCAAAATTGAGTCCATTTACACATTGCCCTGAAATACTCTTTTTTTTTTTTTTTTTTTTGGGTTGTTGCACCAAGCGGGTGGTGTTT
>VZTT01030934.1:0-15489 GCA_013400855.1 Buphagus erythrorhynchus | reverse complement strand
TTAGTGCATAAAAATATTCATAGTTTGAGAGGTGAGAGAGATCCAGATTACAAGTTTTCTTTATGACTAAATATTCTAGATCTCCTGAATCATAGAACCTTTTATTACAGATGGTCTGTAAAGTGCAAAGCACATCACCATTCCCTGAAATGGAAGAAATGCAGAAACCCACAATACATCAGTAGAGGATTAGAGATTGATGAACTCAATATCTGAAGAAAGTACTGAAACATCATCATGAGATCAAAATGAAAGGGCAAATAAAAAGAGCTTAGGTCAGCTTTTAAAATGTAATATTCTTTGGCTAAGATCCTACTGCTTCATGCTTCGATTTAATCTGTCAGGGCAAAAGGGCAAAGGTTCCCATGATTGCTGGGGAGGGTACAAGATGCATGACAGAGCAATTTGCTGAGTTTCTCTAGATGAGTGTAGACAAAGCTTGCATGTCTTTGCTCTTTGTCTGTCTGACAGTAGCCTTTAACATAGGCTTATTGTTCACTTTTTGGGTCACTGAAAGGCATTTATAAGGTATTTGTGGTGCAGAAAGCACATGAAACTGTTTTCTAATTTGTCTTAATTGCTTGTCTCAGTAAATGGTTAATTCCCATTTGTATGTGCTCAGCAGTTTAGAAAAAAGGTGTTTGTTCATATTTGAAATCTCTGTAATTGCCAAAAGCCCTTAGAGGTGTTGGTGGATGATCAGCTTTAGACCACCTAAACCCCTTTATTGTCACTTCTCCTACTTTCAAAAATGCTAGATGATTATTTTATCATTTGTACCACTTTACTGAAGTTGTACTCAGTCCTTTCTCTTTGGAGCAATGTTTTGTCATTTGAAATTGTAGTTCTTGATTTCCTTTGGTGACAGCATGCGTGTTAACCCTTTGTTGTGCTGTTAAAATTCCATGTATTCGGATTGGCCATCAAGTTACCAACCAGTACATGTCTCTCTCCAAGTCAGTCAGGTTTTGGTAGCAAATAGGAAATGTGTAAGCACAGACACGTGCCTTAATGTGTTCTAATTTGGCCAGAATACAGTTATTTCTACATCAGGAGAGAATTCCAAAAGTCTTCTACTATTCTATGCATTACCACCAATGTAACTTCTTAGGAAAATGGAACAGTGCTGGCTTTTCAGGCTTGTAAATCGAGTTATTGATCCTGCAATTGATTATTCCCAAATAGAAGGACTTTACAACCAAATACAATGGCCTCTTTGAGAAATTTGTCTGAGATGTGGAATTGAAGTCCACACAAAATGCTATCTTGGTTTAAAGAGTTAAATAGCTTGGTACACTTCACAGAAGTAGGTTAGAGTCTTCCTGTCTCTTGCTTCATTTAATTCAGCTATACTCTGCTGATACTGAGAGAGAGAAAATGTCTTGCAAACCTAAGTTTGCCATTAGCTGGACAAATGTAATGTCTTACATACATCTTGCATACTATAGCAATGTTTGGCAAATCACTCCTAGTGGCAACAAATGACTTAAATCAAGGTTAATTTTGGAATTAACCTTGGAATGGCAAGACCACTGGTAGACATAAAAACAGAGAGGGTAGGACTTTTCAATGTATTTGGACAGTTCTTAAAAGCAGTCTTCTTCAGTCTGTGTGCAGAGTCATTCTCACTGCATTTCTGAGCAAAAGAGGAATGTGACTAATGAGCCTACAGTGGGTCATTTTACAGTCCAAGTTTGTGTCATTATATTAAGCAATGAATGATAGGAATTTAAAGGAAATTATTGAATGCATCACAGCATTCTGGATCTGAGTAGTGATTCCCAGCAGCCAGTGTAGTCATGGCAGGCAGGATATCAGTTTGGTAATACTTCAGACTTAAGGAAAAAAGCACCACTTGTTGGTCAGACTTAATAATCATCTTAGAGTCATCCTCTTTGCTTTTTTTCCTGTTTTTTAATAACTGCTTTTGAGTATTTCAGTTGCTTTATTTGAAGAGAAAAAATACACTGGGCAGCCCATAATGCTTTGGACTGCTGCCCTGAGCCAGGCAATGTCCAGACATAGAGAATGACTTGAGCAAAGGTCAGCACCTGGGCAGTGCAAGCTGCACAGTCAGTGAGGGGACCCAAGGCTGAGGCTTAACAAAGAATCCTGATATCAATGTTTACAAAGTGCCAGCCAGAGTTTGGAACTATTCGAGCTGAGAAATGCTTGCTTCCCTTATCAGTTGCCTAATTTTGGCTTGTATTTTTCAAAGGTATAATTCCACTGTTTTGCCAGTTTGATGGTGTGCTCATAGCCCTGGAAATTTAAGACAAATAATTGTTAGAGAATGCTAACCTGCTGGCTTTGGAAGTAATAGTAACTAGCAATAATTTTTGTGAGTGTGTTATCTAAATTCACTCTGCTAATGCACTTGCCTGTCCCAGCAGCATCACCTGATCTGTGTCCACAGAGACACCCTTTCTCAATGCCCAGGAGGAGCTGGGCCTGAAGAACCTTTCCTATGGTATCCTTTCTCTATTTCACCCTGACTGAGCACATTTCTGTTTTCAGGATTGTTCCAGCTTAGCACAGATAGCTCCTTAAAAGAAAAGCAAAGAACTTATTTCAAAATAATTTGTTTGCAGAAGTCACGAGAGCAATGAAAACCAGTGTTTACATTTAGATCTTTTAAACAAATGAATATTAAGTGGGATTTTTGTTTTGACTTCAAGTATTTTGTGCTGCATCATAGGATAAATCGGTATCCAAGATTTTAAGTAGCTTTAGTGTTTGTTATGTCTTTGCTATTTTTCTGTTATTTTTGGCATGCCTTCCTCTGCTGATGCTTATGTTGACATTTATTCTGATTAGTTTAAATGAAGGTTTTAACCCTGGCTTTATCCTTTTAGATGGCATTGCTTAGGAAAGAGTAGGAATAATAATTGTATCTAACTATGCAATGCATTTAGGTAGTTTGTATTTAATGTCTGTAACGATACATTTCTTTTCCGAAGGAAACGAGCCATGCACTTTCTGTGAGAATTCTGTGTTCCTACGTTCAGTGACTCAAAGGAAAATTCCCTTTTCAGGTAGTGTTTTTGCTGTACAGAGGAGTATAAAGCTTTGAAGTGTTTGTGCTTCTGGCATTGTGCAAAGGCTGGGAAAATTGTTCTCCTGTGTGTAGGGATCTAGTGATGGAAAGGGCCTGGATTCAGGGTGGTGAATGTTTATTTGTTATTTATTTGATTGTGTTTTTAAACGAAAAATAAATGGCTCTGAGGTGTCCTGTTTCATTCTTTCTGGGTCCAGTTTGGTAAGTTATTGGATTCCTGTGACTGTTACTAATGTGGTGTGAGGTGAGGGCACTCAACACCCTGTAGATCTGATCACATTTGAACCTCTTCCTGAATTGTGCTGTTACTGATTTTAAGTCATTCTGTCTTTCCCTCATTTGTCTGCATGTTGGAGGATTTCTACCTGCAAAACTTACATGAGAATCGCCAATAAACATTTTCAGTGAAATGTGGATACAACCCAGCTTTTCTTAATAGCTACTTTTTCCTTAATTTAAAACCTTTTTTGTTGCTTTTGACTGAAATATGAATAGGATAGAGGATCCCTTTTACTATTGGGATTAAAGAACAAAGGAAAACACTTAATCCAAGATAAGAGTTTCCTTTCATTGGTTTTGTGCGATATGCTTCAGGAAAACATTTGTTCCTACACAACCTGTTTCATTGACTGCTGAATATCACATCACAGGCAGTTGGAGAGTGTGTATTTGTCAGGAGCACACTGTTCATTCCCTATGAACTCAAGGGTTTTCATGTTCTTGATGCCTGTCATTTGAAGAAGAGTTTGAGAAGAATAGTAAAGCTAAAGTTGGTTTGCGTTTTCTAAGTGAAAATACTCATTTTGATGACAGCAAATCCTTCACATCCATAGCCTACGTAAATGATGTGTAAAGTATCTGGATTAAATCATCAAATGCCCAGGATGATTTCTGTGTATCTAGAAGCATTGGCATCCAGTTACCCAGACAAGTCTGTAAGCATTCCCACGGGTTAAAGCCTGGCATCACAAAGTGTACAAATCCAACACACAGTTAGTTAGTTGATATAAGAAGCCCTTTGTCCTGCTTAAATATATATTCCAGTTTATGTGCTGCTAATAGAACATCTGTTTTCTAGCTAGCATTGGAGTTTTTTTTTTCAGCTGAAGATGAAAAAAAGAACTAGACTTGGTTTTAGCAGTCATTAGTATTGGACTTTTTTGTTTTGTGGACAGAGTAGGAAGATGAATAGGGAAGCTGAAGCAGTTATGTTCTTAAGACTAACACAGAGTAACGTCTTACTCTCTTTGGTTGTATCACTTTTTCTGCAACTGTGGGTTTTGACAGTCTAGTATTGGCTTATTTTATGATTATGAGCTGCACAGAAGCCTCCCTTTTCTCATATAAATAAATCTGAGAGCTCCTAAAGAAAATAAAAATCTATGTACCAAAACCTTTCTATAACAACTTAACTTCTGACAGTGAAGGATATCTGTCTCCAGTGAAACACTGGTGGCTGATTTGGTTTAGTTCGTTATTGATTTGCAGACAAAAAAAGACAAATTATGCAAACTGGTCTGAAAACTCCAGTTTGTAACCCCTAGCATTTCCTTTGCATTTTTCAACCCACTTTCCAACATTTTGCATTTCTATGGCAGTTATTGAACTTGAAAAGTAAGTGGTAATTGATGTGCCAAACCTGCTGTAGTGTGATTTAGGTTATCCAGTGAGTCAGGCTTCTCTCTGACACTAGAGAGATGGCATAGCATGTTTCAGATGATTAAAGCAAATCTACTGCTAAGACTTGAATTGAATGTTGTGCATTTAAAAGTAGTGTGCACACAGAATATTGCTTGAAAATGTGGAAAAAGTGGATGTTATTTCATAACATGAAAAAAAAACCCAAAACACACTCATGTAATTAGTACCCTAAGGAAAGGAATCAAAGCTATGTAAGATAATTAAAAAGGCTTGTGATAAGCACAACTTCTAAACTAGTTTGTTGTGGATGCACTATTTTGATTTCTTGTGATGGCTACGTTCTTGGAATCTCATTTGGGAGGTCAAAGTGTCAAAAAGTCCCAGGAGCTTATCAGACTCAGACAAGTAACAGCCGCGTTATAAAACAGAAAGTAATGCAGGGAGGAGAGAGGAGAAGGACAGAAAAGTGCATTTGGAAAGGTCAAATATACTCTAACAAGTACTGGTGGCCAGTTTTCTACTGATTTGTATATTTTCTGTTTTAAGAGTGTTTGTTTTATTGTGTTGTAGCAATAGTGCCAAATTTAAAATAATCTATTCTAAAGATAATTAATAAAGCCAGTTATTAAGGGTGGTATATTCTCAACCTATTCCTTAATATACGAAATCATAAATCTATTTGAACAAAGGCAAGACCACTCTCTAGAAAGCAGATGTGAGAGCCAAGAACTTTGGACCTTTTCCATGTGGTTGTTCTGGGCTGTGTACCAGATCCACATGCAATAATAAGGAATGATTTTATGGGATCCTTTCACAGTAGAGTGACCACTTGATCCAGAGCTGCAGACAGGATCTCCCCCAGCCTGCTGCAGGTGAGCTGTGAGTCCCACAGCTCTTGCTCTATCCCAGGAGATTTGCTCTCCTTTCTTGGATCTGTGCACAAATGGTGCTTTTTTTATTTTTTAATTTTTATTTCTCTCATTATCCTTTGTGAAATATGCCGTTCTGAAATGGTGTTTGAAACACTTGTGTGGCAAAACCTCGTGAATGTCATTTTCAGTGAATGTTTTGGACAATACTGAAGCAATTTGGAAACACCTTTTAGTGCAGCAATTAATTCACAATCTTGCTATTTTCTTGTATGTGAAACAGGATTTTGTCTTCTTATAGTCCACATTTCTCTAAAGCAGAAGTTGTAGTCAGTGATAAAAGGTACAAGGAAGTCACAGCTGTGAGTTAGAATGAACATTCTCATGTTTTCTTTTTATTTTAACTTAATTCCTATCCATGTTTGTTCTTGTACTTTTAAACCATATCCTTCCTGTTATCAGTAGATGCTCCCTAATTAAAAGCTTCTAAAATGTAACATAAATTAAGCACAGAGGAAGGAGTCAAGAATAAACAAATGCTTATAACTAGCTTGCTGTGAGTCTGGGCTGTAGCTGGTTTGCATGGATGGTTGAATAAAGCTTAAAAAGCATCCAAGCTGTAAATGCTGAGACAAAAAACTTGGAGCAAGCTGGATTACTACCTGAGACAAAAAGCCCTATATGATTCAGGAACTGGAAATACAAACTGGATCATTAGCAATGTATTCCTTGCCTTTCTGTCTTAATGATATTGGCATGAGTGAATCTAGATGTCAAAGCAATCTTGGAAATTTTTGAAAGTCAGAAATGGTAACTACTTTTTTTTGCATTATCAAGATGATTTTTTGAGTAGTGAGTTATTGCTTCTTACCCAGCTTCTCTTCTGCTCTGTAGCACTGAAAGTCTGCTGAAGGACGGGTGAAACATAATAAAGTACATCTCAGCAACAGTAATTCTGAAGCCATTGACACAAATTATTGCTATTATTGCTCTGGTAGATAGTGCTGTGTCAGGCTGAAATTGCATTTGGGTGACTTTTAAGTTTCTCCACTCTTCTCTGCAGTTGGGCAGAGCATCAGCTCGAGACCCCAAGGGCCATGTTAATTACAGCATCACTTTGCAAATTTACTTCCACTTTTTTTTGTGTGTTAATGTTGTCAGTGTATTCTGATTTCCTCAGTTAAGATAGCAGTGATTCTGCCAAAAATAGTTACCTTGGAATTTCTTGTGGCCAGCTACATGATGATTTTGCATATTGATTTCTACAGATTTTTTTTTTTTTTTTAACAAATATGTGAAATGATTTAGCTTGTAGTCCTTGTGGAATAAATTATCTTGTCAGACAGTGGAAAATATAAACTTCTTCTCCCTAGGCAATGAGCATGCCAAAAGAGAATAACTAGTAATAAGAGAAGTACCTGGCTAGGATGTAAGAAAAAAGTGCTAATTACTTTTGATGGGAAAATGCGATTTTAATTGATTTAATGTCGTCTTCTGATACATTCAAGACACTTGCTATTAGTAAGGAACAAGGAAAATCAAGAGCAGCTGTACATTCTGAGGAACTAGCTATCAGAAACTGAGCTGAGATTACTAATATCTAGCTTTTCATATTATTCAAATGGACAGCATCTGCATTTCCCTCTATTTTTAGGGCTTTTTTCATTCCAGTATTTGAGAAGTCAGAGTGAGACAAGAACTTGACAAATTCTCATAACCTCTTGAATAATACCTTTACTGTCAAGCATGCTGTGACATTAATTGTACTAATATTTAGCATTGCTAAAGGAATTTTCATCATGTTTTAAAAGACTGTGCACAAATAGATCGGAAATGTTAATTCCAGTGTACAGATAAGAAAAACTAAGCAAAATAATTTTGTATATTTTAATAGTGAGATGTTTGAGGAGCTGGCATTACATTCATCAGTTCTCTTATTTCCCCTCTGTTCCTTGAGCAGCTGCATGTGCACGGATTTTTCTCTTTCCCCCAGTTGTGGGCAGAGAACAGAGGAGGATGAGTGGAACAAGAAAAAGCAGCACTTGAGCACAGGAATTCCCTGGTACTGGCTCAGGTTACTGGGTGTGTATGGGTAGCTGGCAGGAAGCAGCATGGGAGCAGTTGGAGCAGAGATAAGGCAGGAGGAGAAGAGGGAGCAGGATGCTTTGCATGCTGCCTGGCCCTGTGTGATGTGGGTTTAGGGAAGAAGAGTGTCACTGAGATGAAACAGGCTCACAATAGAGATCGACTTGGCAGGAGCCTGTCAAACCAGTTGCATGTGAAGCTCTCAGGCTTTGGACATGTTCCTGGTCTCCCCATTCCCACCATTTCCTACTCCAGCCTATGTGATCTGCAGCTGTGTGTTCCTCTGTCCTCTCAAGTGCTCCTTTATAGTCCAATATGAACTTTATTGCTATTTTCCTTGACTCTTCTTCTCCTTGTGTTTCCTTATTTTACTTTCATTTAGTTTGATCTTCTGATGAAGCCCTTTCTGACATCATCTGGCTGTTTTGCTTTCCTAATCATTTCCTGGCAAAGCCCCTTCCAGCTATAGGCAAGGAACATGCATAGCTCATTCAATATTTACTGACCATCATATTCCCTCTGCTTCCGAGCTGTATTGGCAAATCCTTGTCTGTTTTGTCAGCTCCTGTGAGCAGGACTGACTGCTATATATTGGACATTTAGAGAAGGGAGCTGTCATTTGGAAAATGCTTTATCCATGAGTCTGTATTTGCCTATTCATAATCCTCTGTCGCACAAGCCCTTGAAAAATTCCATGGTGTGCAGTGCCAAGCTGTTCCTCCAGAGGCTCAAAGCTCTGTCAGCTCTCCCTAACTGGAGGGCAAGCAGCAGGTTAGACTTGCCCACATCAGATCACTTCACTGTGGCCATTTATTTCCATATGTTTAAAGTAAAATCAGTATAGGGCGTTTGAAAAATCTCAGCCATAAAGTTTTAATACATAGTTTTAGCAGCTCAGGTTCCTGATGACAATCTTGGTCTCATTCTACATGCTGAATCTTAAAAAATGTGGGTGAGTCTGTGCATATGCCTACAGACAGCCCTGACTTGGGCTTCTTTTGTCTATTCATTACATAAACAGAATTTTTTTTTCTTAAAATTACTTCTGGGCCATTCTAAGTTATTCTATGAAGAATTATTAACAGAAATATCTTCCGATTATACTATTTTACGTGGCATATAAAACATTTTAAAATAGGCATATTTAAGCATGTAATTTAATAATAAAACATTATTAATATTGAGTATCAGTAAAGAACCTAAGAGCAGAATTGCCTGACCTTGATTTTCTGACTGTATCACTTGCATGGTCACATTATTCATTTGCTATGGTCAAAATGAAAAAAAGAACCTGGAATTGTTTTTATAGCCCAAGGAAAATATGTGGGCAGTAATAAGAAGACTGGTCATGTCAAAATCTGGAATCATTCTTCAAATTTGCTTTGAAAATTAAGCTTTTAACACCAAGCAACTGGCTTTCTTAAATATCTTGTTTCAAGGAAAATACTGCAAGCAATAAATTGCAGTATCAAATGGCCACTGTAACTGAATCTTGTTCTTTCTTCAGTGGCCTCAGGACAATTGGTTAAAGTCTCCTTTAAAGAAAAGGGCTATAATTACTACTGCAATTGTTTGCTTTGCCTCAGATGTAGAAAATGTGCTTCCTCCTCTTTTGTCCTTTTTATGGCTATTTTAGCTTCATCTTTCAGTGTTTAACTGTTTATGTCTAAATAGATTCTCTGTAAGGTCTAAAGACTGCAAGTGACTAACATGCAAATTGGCAGCTTTTCTGATAAGTTCAACATCAAAATTAATTAATATTCTAAAATAAAAATTTTGTGTTTGTTCTCGATGTACAGAAATAGTAATGTTTACGTAACAAATGATCTACTGATTATACTTCTAATGAGATTAAAAAGCACACACTAATTAAAAAGATTAAAAATCCTTTGGAATTTGTTTTTACTGGAAATTAATACTCAACATTTTGCAGGACAGAGGGTCTTGGCAGATCTAAACAAAGCTGTTTCTACACAGTTGCTGATATTTATCATCTACAATAGAGAAAAGAGTATTTTATGAAAGTTGATAAAAGATCAACACTAACACCTAACAGATGGGTTGTATCAGGAGAACATTTGCTAACAATACTTGATCTTAAAGACCTGCTGATACTTCATGGAAAAGATTTGAAAAAAAGATTCAGCATAGATTAAAGAAAAAGGCTTCTAATAACACAGTTTTCACAACTGTATGCATTGTTTTAGTGGACTAATTAAACAGATCTCATTCTCTGAATCAGTTGTTCCACATGTCAGTTTATTTGGTCATGGGTTCTTCTGTGAGACTGTAGGATTTGGCCTCAGCATTACAAATAAACTTCTGTACATTGCATTCTTAAAATGCATATGCAGAAACTTTTGAGACAAATAATTAGATTTATATATTTAATTGAGTTGAAATAGCAAGCACACTGTGAAAAGATCATTTGTGCAGAAACTGTGGCTTTTCTAGCTCTCTAAGATGGCAAACCAGGCTTAAACAGTTTGTAACTGGAGATGAATAAGAATTCAGAGGCAGAGAGATGGAAGTTCATTGTTTGTAAAATATTTATTTTGCTACAGTGCATGAAAGTAATGAATTTCGGGGGGCATTAAATGATTCATATTCTCTTTAAAGGAAAAAGTTCTTCTTGCTGTAGTATGAATTATTTTAAAAATACATTTGCTAAGATCTGCTGTTAGCACAGAGCATCCCTGAATGTCTTAGGTACCCCTGTGACTGCCAGCCCAGACAAGTGGAAGTGTGTCAGTGCCTTGGATGTATTCCTCTCTTTTGCAGTGAAGGACAAGGCCAATGATGGTCTAAACTGAGGGGACTTAAACTTCCATCTCTTTTTACTAACTAGAGCTGTACCTACTTGATGTGATGCCAAAGGGAAAATGGTTAAAATCTTTGCAGCAGCATTTACAAGTGAGGCTCTGGTGTGTAGGATTAGCATGGGAAGATTTGGGTGGTGGGGGGAGGGTGCAGGTGGTGCTGCCAGGGTGGCTTCTGTGAAGCTTCCAGAAGCTTCTCCCATGTCTGGTAGAGCCAATGCCAGCCAGCTCCAAGATGGGCCCTGCTGCTGGCCAAGGCTGAGCTCAGCAGGAAGGATGGTAGAGTCTCTGGGAGAATGTATTTAATAGCAGAAAAAGAGTTACTGAGCAGGAGCAATTGCAGCTAAGAGAGAGGAGTGAAAATATGTGATTGCAACAGCCCTGCAGACACCAGTGCAGAAAGAGGGCAAGGAGGTGCTCCAGGCACCAGAGCAGATTCCCCTGCAGCCTGTGGTGCAGCCCATGGTGAGGAGACCTGCACTGGGACAGGGGGATGCTCAAAGGAGCCTGGGACCCCAAAGGAAGGCAGTGCTGGAGCAGGCTCCTGACAGGAATTCTAGACCCATGGAGAGAGAAGCCCATGCTGGAGCAGGTTTGCTGGCAGGACTTGTGATGCTGTGGGGGACTTAGGCTGGAGTAGCCTGTTCCTGGAGGACTGCACCCCATGGAATGGACTCACATTGGAAAATTTAGTGAAGGACTGTGTCCCATGGTAGGGATCCCACACTGGAGCAGGAAGAGTGTGAAGAATCTCTCCCTGGGGAGGAAGGAGCAGCAGAAAATGGTGTGTGTGAGATGAACTGACCACAGGTCACCTCTCTACCTTCATCTCCTGTCTCCCTGTGCTCTTTTAGAGGAGACAGAGACATCAGGAATGAAGTTGAAGCCAGGAAGGGGTAGAGGGGAAGGTGTTTTAAGGTTTACTATTATTTTCTCTCATAACTCTTCTCTGGTTTGATTGGTAAGAAATCAAATTTCCCCAAGCTGAGTTTGTTTTGCCCAGTATGGTAATTGGTGAGTGATCTCTCCTGCCCTTATTCAACCCATGAGCCTTTCATTACATTTTCTCTCCCAAGTCAAGCTGAGGAGAGAAGTGATAGCACAGCTTTGGTAGGCACCTGGCATCCAGCTGGGGTCAACCCACCCCAGTTTGATATTTCACTGGTGGATTGATCCTGTGCATACAACCATCTTCTTATTGCTTGTAAATTTGTCCCCTTATTTGTGCAAAATGAAATATTCATCACTGGATGTTTGCCAAGTTTATTTACTCTTCATATTTTTCAGGTAAACTGGCTCTCCAGTTCCCAAGAATAAGACTGGTATTGTTCTTTTCATGAAATAGCTGTAACCCTTCTGAGTTTTGGAGTTTGGATTCGATATTTGGCTGCAGGACAAGCATCTGCCCCTGTCTGATAGTATTTTATTGCTTAGACAAGTTTTAACCAATCATTGAATTTTCAGACTTCTTAATATTTTAACAAACATATTCAGTAAAGAGTGCATCCATGTGGAACATGGTCTGCTTCAGAGATGAAAGAGACTTTTTAGGCAAATATGTTTACATGCAGTTCTCCAATGCAAATAATAGTGCTATTTCATTAGTATGAAAATAACCTGAGGAACATTATTAAGCATGCAGATAATTCCATGTCAAATGTCATGACTCCTGCCAGGATATTTTTATAAACTGTTTTTCATGGCTGATTTTGAGCAGCACTTGAGCAAAAAAGTAAACAAAAAATGGCCTCATGCTCAACAGCAAAAAGTATTTTTTTTTTAGTATTCAGAACATCCATTCCTTCTTCTGAGTCAGGTAGATGTTATTTGGGGAGAAGTAGCCACCCATGTAGTACAATACAGTGGACCAAATCAAGTCTATACACATTAAGTTCAAACTAGCCTTTCCTACCTCTCAAGTGGTTCTTCATACAATAATTATCTTAAAGTATACTTTTGCTGTAAAAGAAACATTTTCAGTGTAGCTAGAGCTATTGCTATCAACTTGTGTGCTGAAGAGAGCTGTATCTGAAACTGCAGAATATTTTGCTGTTATTACACATCTTCAGCTGCTTTGCCTCTGTTTGTAATTGCAGTTCTTTTTTTCCTTAGCTACTGTATATGTAAGTGTTTTCCCTTATTAAACATGTCTGTGAACATTCTGTTGCTCTCTAAGGGCTTCAGGTCAAGTGCTTGCAAATGTTTTCAGAGTGTGGCCCACATTTTTTCTGTACTTTAGGTTGCAGAGTCTGTGCCTTCCAGTTCTGACTTTATATCCTGCCTTTCTGCTTTATCAATACTTCAGCTGTTGCTCAGAAGGAAAATAAATATTTCAAGAGTATTTTGTTCCTCCTAATGCAGTTCAGCAGTTGCAGAGGACCCATTGCTATCAGATAGTAGCAAGCTTATCTAGAAACTTCTTAGCTCAGCACTGGTGAAGCACAGATGACATTATGAGAATCTATGCCATAACTGATATTTTTCCCACAGATACTGTAAATTCCAGGTAATGAGCAAAGAGTGCATTTCCTAACTTGTCCAAATTAGTTATGTGCATCAACGCTTAACAGGAACTTTTTCATCACTGCAAAAATCTGTCTCTGGGAAAAAAATATACTCGTCATTCCCAAAGGTAAGCTGTTTGAATGGCAGACTCGAAGCCAAATGTTGCCTCACTGTTGAAAAAGCTTTGTGAAATCAAGCTGAATTCTGCCTCTCCCGTAAGCCTAGAAAAAAAAAAAATTGTTGCCTTCGTATTGGGTAAATCAGAACTTCTGGTAACAGAACCCACGGCAGCATGAAAATGTCCTGTGCTTTTAGAAGAGAAACTGAAACCAGAAAACTCTAACAGGCCCTTGTTACAGCTTCAGGGTATAGATAGTAGGCTGAGATGGGGAAAAAAAATATTCCTCCAGGCAGAAATGACAACTATGTTTTGAAAACACTTGAAGAGGGCGAGAAATACGGTCAGATTTTCCCCAGGCACTTGCTTAGCTAGCTCAGTTATAAAACTTCTTGTACACAAACTAACCCTAGATTGGTGCCCTGGGCTGTGCCCAAATCCCTGTGGGCAGCAGATAAGGGGGAATTCTGCCCCTCTGCCCTACTCAAGTGTGACCCCACCTGCAGTGCTGGGTCCAGGTCTGGTGTCCCCAGCACAGGAAGGACATGGAGCTGTTGGAGTGAGGCCAGAGGAAGCCACCAGGATGATCAGAGGGATGGAGCAGCTCTGCTATGGGGAAAGGCTGAGAGATTTGGGATTGTTCAGCCTGGAGAAGAGAAGGCTCAGGGGTGACCTGATTGTGACCTTCCAGTACCTGAAGGGAGCCTGCAAGGAAGATGGAGAGGGACTGTTCACTAGAGCATGGAGTGACAGGACAAGGGGGAATGGACACAAACTGACAGAATTGGTTTAGATCATATGTTAGATAGAAATTCCTTACTGTGAGGGTGCTGAAGCACTGGCACAGGTTGCCCAGAGAAGCTGTGGCTGCCCCTCCCCTGGGAATGTTCAAGGCCAGGTTGGATGGAGCTCTGAGCACCCTGGTCTAGTGTGGAGTGTCCTTGCCCATGGCAGGGGAGTTGGGACTGGGTCATCTTTAAGGTCCCTTCCAACCTAAACCATTCTATGATTCTACGGTAGATTACTTAGTCCTTAGATTGGCTTTGTTTTAAACTTTTAGTGTTTAAATCTGTTCATGTTTATGTTTCTAGCTTACCCATTCATGACTGCTGAGGATGGTATTTTACTGTGACACTCTGTGTTTCTTTGGAGATGTTCCTCTCCCTTAGTGCTGGATATTCACTTATATCAAATGCGATTAGAATCAAGCTTTAATATAATTAAGAGATTGGGCTCCTTTCAGTGGAAATTTGGAAAAGACAAGGATTTTGCAAGGGTGTGAATGGAAACTTCCATTAGTGTATTTTTATTTTTTGTCTGGGTGATCTCCACCATGGACTGAAGCAGGGACGTGCACATTTTGCTTCTCAGCTGGGCACTTCTCTGGGAGGAAGAGTGACACTTCATGCCCAGGGCAGTGTCTGGCAGCTGTACTCTCTCACTGTATGATGAGGACAGCTAACAGGAGGAAAATCGTAATTTCCTGATGAATTGGATCATCACCTTTCTTGGAAGCAGTTACTCCCATTAGCCTTTTCCTTCCACCTACAAATGTTTTTTTACGATTTTCAAATGTAAATTTTTTTCCTCCTCTTTATTTTTTTCTTCTTTTTAAAAATCCCTTGAGGTTCTCACTTTTGACAAGATAAATCTTGTTAGGTCATCTCTCCCATCTGCTGGCTCATTCAGGGCTGTCCTACCAAAGCAATGATAGCTTTTTGTCCAGTTTAGTGCTTCACTTTCCCCTGGAGAGGAGACTTTACATGATGGTCTAATGCATCTCAGTGGCAACTACTTTGTGAGACGTGACATAGAAATGCCTGGATTTTTAATGCAATGCATCAGCTTATGATTCATATTTAAAATACTTCACCTGCATGAGTAATAACAATTTAAAAAGTACCCTCCTTAATAATCTATTGTTTGTCTTGTAAGAACAATTTCCAGGGCAGGAGCAGATTAATGGAGTCAGGACTGATGAAGCATAATTCCCCTTCGAGATTCTGCAACACATGAGCTACGCAATTTGTTTGTTTGCAAAGGTTTTGAGGTTTATGTCTCTGTATGTCAAGTTAGGAAAAAAACATCTTGCACTCACACATTGATAAAAATTCCCCTTTAATCTTTACTACCTGTTTTGATTGGTGTCTTTTTTCTCTCTCTTTGTTGGGGTCAAAAAAGCTTTTCTCTAGAAAGTTTTAAATGAAAATCTGCCAAAAAAAACCCCACACATCTGAGTTATATGCTCCTAAGTAATTTACAGCATCCTGTGTCAGAAGCTGTTCCAGATGGTTAATTATATATATGTTAGATATGAACCTTATTTCTGCGTGAGCTTTGCTGGACTCAGATCTTTGCTTAGTTTATGATATCATAGAATCCTAGAAAGGTTTG
>VZTT01030932.1:0-120564 GCA_013400855.1 Buphagus erythrorhynchus | reverse complement strand
TCTAGCTTTTAGTAAGTAAAATAAACTCCCTTTCCAATCGACAAGAAATTAAAAAAAAAAAAAAAAAAAAAGAAAAGAAAAGGAAAAAAAAAACCTAAACAAAAACCCAAAGCACCCACAATAAAAAATCCATCTCTACAGATATGGAAGCTTTCAAAAAAGCTTTTTTAAAATGTGTTTTCCTGAATGTCTCCATTTGCATTAGAAATACATAGATTGGGTTGGACTGAATCTAAAACACCTTTTGTCATTCTTTTTGTTCAGTCATGGTTAAATGCAGCAGTTCCAGGTCACACACTGTGACTTTCAAAAGAATAGAATAAGGAGTCTTTCAGCACACGTGTCCATTTATGAAAATTAGGGTCCCTAGAGGAAGAAACTTTTCCTGCTTGCTGAACTGATGCCACTAATTTGTTCCCACATACTTCTGTGTTGTGACCAAATAACAGAATAAGCATTTTTAAAGATTAAACAATGGTAAATATTTTTGTCAGGACATAGTGTCTTAAATGGATCTGTTACTTCATCTGAGCAATGGGGACTCAAAAACAAGAGCATGGGAGACATAAGGAGAACAGAAAGAGTAAGTTCAGCCCAACAAAGCTGCATATTTTATACTCGTTCATTAATTTCTTAAATTTCATGCTTTTTAAATCTGTGTTCATAATGAGGTACAGAGGCAATAAATAAGCACATAACCTATCATCCATGATGAATTCCTACCCATTTCTTTTCTCTGGAAATTGGAGCTTAAACAATTCCCTACAGGCTATATGAAAAAGTTAATCTCTTCAAACCACTTCGATGCAAGTAGTTGTTGGCCATGTTCTGTGTTTTAGGACTCAGAAAATAATGATCACACAGTGATAAGAATATAATTTAGCCTTTCATGATATTTATTATATACACAAAATTCAGATCTAAATTGCCTTCATAGTCTTTGTGCCCTGACTTTGTGCCAGAGGAAGGTAAAAGCTGGAATGTTGGGCAATAAATGGGCAAAAATCCCATATGCAGTGACATACCCGATGAAAATCCCACTGAAAGCAGGGAGGAAAAGAGTGAGGGGATTAAAAATGCCTGTTGTAGAGGGAAAATAGACCTGTCTGACAGTTCAATAGTATGCTCTGTGAAAAGCCTGGACAACCTCTATTAGCACGGCTGATGAGATAAAGCTGGTGTTTTTCCTGAGTGCAATGGGGGCAAAAAATCTACAACTTGCTGTGCAGAATGAAAGCCTTTGTTAAACCAGGAAACAAAACATTTACTGATAACATGGGGGAAAAAATTAAATTCACTGGTGATTTGAAGAGCATTCCAGTTTTGATAAGCAGAATAAAAGGAAGTTAAACATTTCTGAGTTTGAGGTTGAATTAGGAAAATGAACAGAGCTTTAAAACTGTCTGGTGTGTTAGAGGCATGGAGAGCCTCAGTAGTGTGTTGTATGCAGAAGGAAGCAATCCAAAAATGTCTGTTTACTGGGGCTTTTTGTACCCTAAAATGGTCCCTTGAATTTGGTATTTAATTCTTATCACACTGCACTTCAACAACATTATATGATCACCTTAGCAAATTAACCAGAGGCTGAGCCAAAAGTACAATTTAGGCACCATTTAAATTGTCCATGCTTTGCTTTGGAGATGGAGAAATTTGTGAAAGTATTATTTTCTTATGAAATGTTTCTTGGACCACTTTTTCTTGCAGTACATTTGTATGGGAATTTCTCTCCCCAGTAGAACAAAATCTAGCCACTCAAAATTAACCAACAGTTTCATTAACCAACTGTTCATTTTGACTTAAAATTGTTTTTTCAAGGCCTCAGACAGCAAACTCTGTATCTGAACAAGTTTACTGGTTCCTGTATGCAGCAGAGCCAGAAACAAGACCAAATGAATATGTAATTTGGTGTTGAGACAACAAATAACAAAATTCATCTTTTCACTAGGGCCTGATGTTCTTGGAATGTTCCATTAGTACATTGTTAAAGAATCACCAGCTTGGTTTGATTATCAGAGCATCTTGTATTCATTAATTGCATCAAATCAGAGGGAGGGCTGAGAGTGATGGTGAGAAGGAATGAGCAGAGGAGGATGATGAGGAGTTGTATTAAAAAAAACCCTGGAATTAATCTTCTTAAAAATCCTTTTCCATAGCAGGATTGGGTACAGAGGTCTGAATTACCAGTCCAGTGCTCTGACAATGTCTCAGCAAGGAATCTGGAAAGTCTCCATGTTTGTGTCTGTGTGGTCAGTCCTTTCCATGGAGCTGAGGGTCCCAGTGACCAAGCAGTCCCTCCAAATCAGATGTTTTTTATCTGAATATGTATTCTGAGAGCTTTCTGCCTGTGTGTACCTACCCTACCCACCCTTACCACCCCTAGAACTCATGCACTTCCCTCTGCTCCATTCCAGCATCAAACAGGGAGTGCAAGAGTTGAATTCTGAGGGTTTGTGTGCTCTGCTTCTGGTACCACCTTGTGCTTTAGATGTGTGCCATGGCTGTACACAGAGTTACATAGAGAGAATGGATATAAAAATAGGCCTAAACTATGGAACTCAGTCTTTCTAGTACCAATTTTTGCATTACTTAACATTCTTCTTATCATTTACTTTTACATTTAGTTTTCCACTTTATTCTGCCTCTGATTAATTTTCTTGTAGATGCAAAAATGACAAGCTATTCAAACGTTTGGAAATTTTAAAAAAGAACTTTTTTTGCCAGATTGGCCTTCTTCCACAAAGTCTAACAACTCCAATGCTCTGAGGTTTTTAGGACTGATTCTTTTCTAACAATATCCATGCATTCAGGGCTGTGATTAATTTTCCTAGAAAAAAAAAATCTATGCAGTTGATAGCTTTAAAAAATGTATAACATGGATAAGTGTCACAGGGCTGGCTGTGAAAAGAGAAGGATATTAATCACAACATTTAGATTAGATTATAGACGCAATTGAACTTTTTTTCTCCCTTGCTGCAACCATTATGTTTAGAACAGTCACTGCTCTGCTATTCTAGCAGGGAGAAAAACATGTTTAATTTATACAGCTGAAAAAGCTTGGCCTTACTTTCAAGATCATCTCAAGAGTTTGATAAACATGACTCAGTGAAGAATATAGGCTTGAAGACAAGAATTACCCTTAGTTTAAGATTCAGCAAACCTCAGAAGAAAAATCTTAGAGGTGAAAGACAGCAAACATGTTTGATGGAGGCAACTACACCGTGTTAATTAAAATCTCAGACTGCCTTTATGAAACACAGAATCTGTGACCCTTGAAAGCACCATTGTAAAGCTGGTGCTGAGTTTTGTCTCAGGCCTACCCCTGCTTTCTTAGCAGACAAAAGGAAACACTTCTGATGCCTCCAAAAGAGAGCAGAGCAATCCCATATTTCTGCTTTTGGTTCTCCACCTCTAGCAGCCTGTCAGTCCATATGAAGAAGGGCAACAGGGTTTTATTTTTGTTGTGGTTTAAGCACCCATTTGTTCAAACACACACACACAGGATGGGGAGAGAACTGGAAAAAAGGTAACACCCAGGGACTGAGATAAAGGCAGCTCAGTAGAGCAAGAAATAATTATAATGAAAAAAAAAATACAAAATGAGGGATATGCAATCAGTTGCTCATGACCTGCTGACCAATGTGCAGCCAATCCTGAACTGTGGGCTGCAATCCCCAGCCAACTTCCCAGGCTTGATATGCTGAGCATAGCACCATATGGTACAGGATATCCTTTATCCAGCTGGGATCAGCTGTCCTGATTCTGGCTGTGTCCCTTCCCAGCTTCCTGTGCCCTCCAGCCCTGTTGCTGCCAGGGCTGAAAAGCCCTTGACTTAGTGTAGGCTCAGCAACATCTAAAGCATCCTGTGTTATCAACCTCATTCTAAATCCAAAATACAGCACTGTAATAGCCAATAGGAAAAAAAGTAACAGCTGAAACCAGAACACTTTTCCAACTGCCTGCTGGATTGTTGTGAGTTCTTCCCAAGACAAGCCCATGTTTGTTTTCAATCTGAGAACAGGCTTTCATAACAATCTCACTCAGTAGCAAGGAATGGCATCTTCAGCAGAGGTTGCTGGGGTGGTTTTTCAGGTGTTTTCTTAACCTGATTTGCTAAAATTGCCATTGACTTAAACAGTGTTTCAAGTGAAACAGGAGGTAGAAACCAATGTAAGAACCTCATAAGTGAAACCCTTGGCACAGCAAGGATGGAGCAGTGCAGAAGCTGCTGTAGTGCTTTACACACCAGAGCAGCCACCAGCAGGATGTGGAGCAGCCACTGCTGTCACCCAGAGCTCAGGTACCCACATGGGGAATGGGCTTTTCCTGGATGTGGGAAGCTGCAGAGCCAATGCCTAATTCACAGACACCTGCTCTATTTTCTCTTTCCTCCTAAAACTCTGAGAAGATTAATTTCCTTAGGAAGCATAAAAGCAATCATTGATAATAAGCAGGAGAATTTTCTGAGTCAAAACCCCCAATTTAATTCCTATGTCTCTTCCTCTAAGCTATCACAGATGCAGGTAAAGAACCTTTTTGCCAGACAAACTTTCTGCTGTGGAATTATGCCCCTGAGGTAGAGCAAGCTTGTCAACAAAAAGTTCTTCAGGGGATTTCAGCATCCCTCAGCAGAGTCAGGACATTTCTATCTCTGCTATCAGCTTGTTTAGCTGTACAATTTATTTTGTGTTGTTCAAAGAAGGAATGATAAGAAATGCTTGGGGAACAACCACATGTCTTTGGGCTAGCTGCAGGTGTTAAAGCTGCAGGTTTCTCCTGAAAGCCATCTTCAAAATGATTCCAGGTGAATTGTGACTGTAAACTTCTGTAACATGGACTGAGTCATGTCAGAAACATCCAATTCCTTTTAACCAACTGTTTCTGTTTAGATTTCATCACTTCTTTATGTTAAATAGTCTCAGAGACACAACAGGTTGGTATAGGGAATAAATCAGTCTAAAGTCCCTAACTCTCATTCCAGTCACAGCATTGCAGTTTTCCAGTCTTTGGGATGATTTTAGTTTGACAAAAAATAATTTTAGAGGGCTGCATGTTATACTTTTCTTTTGAAATATAAGTATTAGAGCAGGTAATGACCAGAAAGGGCAAATGAATATACTTAAAGACATTTCATTCAATATGTAGCTTGGTACTAAACCATTATTTCAACTTAAATGTAGCAAATTACTTTTTCCCAACTATAAGCACCATTTTTTTCTGAAGTTTTTTCTTATATGATCCCTACCTCATGAGTGAGCACGTGCTATTTGCTCTCCACTAGCTTTTTTAATGGCCAACCAATGGGGTCATATATCACCTTATTTATTACATCTGCATCTGGTCAAACTGTTCCTAAAAAAAGTCATTTATTGAAATAATTTAGCCTTTTTTTCCAGCTCTACAAAATATCCATAAGAAGAATGTGACTTTTATTACTTCATTCCTTATTCATAAGTGTTTGTCAGATCACTTATGTGAACAAATTATTGCCTGTGGAATTTTCTCAAATCTTCCAATCATTCCTTGCCATCTGGTCAACAAGGCTGGCTTCATTAGTCACACAGTCTTATTTATATCCTTTGATATGCAATAACCATCCTCTTGGAGCCCAAACTGGGGATGTCCAAGTTAAAAGCAGAATTCATTACAGCCTGAGTTGCCTCACAGTAGATCTGCAATGGACTCTCAGGAGCACACAGAGTAAGAAATATCTACTGAGGGAAAACTTGAATAAACTGAGTTTAGAGAAACTGCCTAGAATTTACTTGGAAATGTTCTAAAATAGCTTTCTTCTTGTTGTTTGTTTTTTTTTTTTTAACCTCCTGCATAAGGAAATGTATCTGTTTTCCTACATGGATTGAGTTTTTGTGCTGAGCCCACTCCTGAAAGGAGCAGCGAGGTCTGTTGGCTGTCTGGAATGCATCTGCTCTGCTTTACATGTCCTACATATACATATGGAGATGTGTTTGTGTCCTGGTGTGTGCTGACATGTCACAGGTGTACACTGGATCATGAATTCATTGTACTTCTCATCTGATTTATGTAGCAGCTGAGGCAGGCAGTCTCTAGCCAGGAATGCTCATAAAAATAAACGAATATATATTACATATTTATAAATATACCTCTGAACACCTTTCACACAGCATCTGTATGGAGACACAGCTTCACATTTCTCACAGAGGTCTCCACTTAAACTCTCTGGTCTCTTCTGTGACCCCACCATGGGTGGGTTTCTTGTGATAAGCACTGATGGGAGGGGAGGAAGCAGGAGCTGCCTCAGCTCTCCTGCCCATGAAGCTCTGTCCTGCTGGGGATGCAGGGCTGTGTCCTTGCTCCTTGCCTTTCCTGGGCCAGCTCTGCCCACCTGCTGCTGCTTTACTGACTGCCCTGTCCATCATCACATGGCTTATGGAGTACACATCCTTCTGGCTCAACTTGCCAAAGGAAATGTCACTTTACCTTGTTCTCTGGCTGAGATTTTAAAGCATTTCCACCACCTAATTCTCTCAACACTATTACTAGACGATAATTTCTTGTTATATATCTTTTTTTTATTAAACATTTTCATTTAGCATTCACACCTGGAGGTTTTCATTTACTTTTCTAATGGCTCATTAAAAAGCAAATATCATGGTTAAGGAAGTGGTTTGGGAATATAATTTGTCATGTGAGCTAGGGGTAGCTGATAATTACCATGTGCTAATGCTTGAAGGGCCTGGCTGCTTTTCTGAACAACCCAAATCAGTGGAGACACATCACAGATTTCCCTCCCTGTGTTTATGCTGTCAGTGAGGTGTGAGCAGAGAACCTGGAGGTCCTGCCCTGGTGCTAAAAGCAGATTATCTCCAGGCAAGAAACTCAGGCTACAAAGTCAGGAACTATGTCTTAGCTAATTCTTCTGGAAAAAAAAGACAAATGGCAGCAGCATTTAGCAAATAGCAGCAAATAGTGTTTAGTAGATAGTGCATGGTAGTTAGTAAAGAAATGGTACTTATCACCAAAAATCTAAATGTTGTACATGTGAATGACAGAGCCTGGGTTAGAACTCTGTGCTTTTGTACTCCTCCCTTGGGTTGCTATGCTAATCCCTCTTTTGGATTCCAGGAGGAGGGATTCCCTCCTTTGGAAGGGAAGGGCTGGGCTGTGACACTGCTTGAATTCAAGGATAACCTTGGAACACCCCTCCTTGGTGTCCCACGGGCTGGTGGGCTCGGCAAGCCCTGCCCCTGAGCCTCCTCACAGGGCTCAGCCAGGCTCCAGCTCTAAACATCTCTCACCCCCCACCACCATTTGGGTACCTCTGTCTATTCTATTCTACACACTGTGCATTTTTTCATACTGTACACCCTAAAAAACAGAATCTTCTACTGTTTCTATTTCAGATGCCCTTGGTACACATGTAATAGCTGTTTGTTAGTATCAGAGAGGAATATTGTTTGAAATATCATTTCAAATTAATTCATTTTTTTACTCAAGAACAAATTAAAGCATGCTGGGAGCCCAGTTTAGTTGAGAAATAAAAGATGTCAATTGGATAGAGTGAGACCTAAGAGGGGATAAGAAAGAAGAGTGTGAAACTGTAACAATGCAATAGATGGATTATTGACCAGGGGCTTAACAACCAGTGGTCCAAATCCAATAAATTTTATCCACAGGGTTAGATGAAAACTATTGCCAGTGAAAAACCATTGACTCTGCCTCTGGGCAAAAAAACAAAAATCCTTATCACACACAGAGCTTCGACATAGGACTCCAAAGATTCTTCTGTCACAGCTGAGCTGAAGGCTTTGATGTATCACCCAGTGCTGTAACCCCTGTCCTAATGAATTAATAATTGAAAAACTCATAATGGGAATACTGAGACAGTTATCAGGCTACCAGAAGGATTAGGAGAAGCCTGATTAATATAATCTTGGAAACAGTCATAGGATGTTCAATGTGTGTTCATTCCCTGTGTGCTCCTTCCCATCCTCTTCCAGAGACTGGTGCTCCTGGATAATCAGGTCACATCACCACTGCCAGGGCAGTCCTGGGCAGAGGCAGCCCTGAGCCCAGCTGGGAGGGACTCGGGTCACTGCACCTGAGTTCCTGTGCTCCCTGACTGGAGCAGGTTCAGCCTGGCCTTGGGGACCACAGAGGAGGTGACATCTAAACTGCAGGCAGCAGGGTGTTCTAAACCACAGAGCAAACCCTCTCTCCCTCCAGAAATGCTGGTCTTTTCCCCTCTGCAGGGACTGGGGCACTTTGGAAGAGCCTGGGGCTTTTAGGCACAATTATAACTCAGTATCATTCAGCAGAATTTATCCATTTTTGTAATTGAGAGAATTTCTCCTTGATCTGTCAGCAAAAGAGCTCAATCTAACTTTCTCATTTATTCATTACATCCTGAAGTGGTTAGTTCATTTAACTGCTTTCTGGAAATCATTAAGGCTGTTGTTGGCTTTTGTTTTCATAGCTAACCTCTTCTGTATTGAAATAATTTTTAATATTGTTTCCTACTTCTGCAGTTAGGTTAACATAGACTTTTTAATTAAAAAATAGATGCATTCAGTTCTCTTGGAGGTTCACCACAGCTCTCTGCTCCACGTGAAGCTCAGGGAGTGTCTCAGTACCAGTGTGGGACAAGGGCAGTGGGCAGCCTTTGGGGACATCTGATGTCACTGATTTGCTTCTTTTTCTTCTAGCAAGTCCCTTCAGGCAACTGAAATCTCCACATCTCTCTCATTCCTCAAACACCAGAGACTAAGGCAATTCAGTGTCACTGCAGAGGGTCTACTGAAAACTTCTGGAGGTTTAATAGCATAATTAAATAGGATAATAATTTAATAGGATAATTTTCATGTTTATGTCATTTTGCACGTTGGTCCTCTTTTCATAAGAAAACTCACAACACACTGTGAGGTAAGATTTTCCCTCTGTCTCTCTCCTTTGCAAGGCAATGCCATAAATATTACACAAGAAGCTAATTCTGCCAAAGATATGCATGTCCAGGGAAGCAGGAAAACTAACACAAATACTACTCTGTAAAGAAACCCAGGGGTCTGGGGTGTTTTGTTGTTGTTGTGACTTGTTTTTTTGTTTAGTTTATTTTGGTTTGGGGTTTTTGTTTGTTTGGTTGTTTGGTTTGTGTTTTGTTTTGTTTTGAAGTCCTGGCTCTTGTTTTTCATAACTTAGAACTGGGGAGTTCTTTTCAGTGGGACATTTTGTTTCTTAGCTCTAAAATTGACAAATATTTTATATATTGCTGGATGCAAGAGTTAGAATGAGAGCTGCCAGAGAAGCACTAGAACAGTGGACGTAAGGTTAACAGGTTAACCTTCCATGGAAATGCATAGGTTTTAACCTTAACAGTGTAGATTTGACTTGATTTTAATTTTTAAAATATAATTCTCTGCTTTGTTTCACTTTCTAGTGGGGCATGAGAAAAGCTCTGACAAGCAACAATCTGCACTTGGAACTAGAATTACATAAAATATTAACTGTATATTTTTAAGAGAACCAGAAATTGCATAAACAAAACTAGCAAGGTGTACCATGAGGTAGCAGCCAGTTGGTACCATTTACTTATCTAGATTTTATAAAATATTTCTTTAGTGCTAAAAATCCTTTCTTGTTAAGGAGAGGTTAGGTGGATTAAGCTAAGTTGGATGACATTAATTCTTTTCAAGCTTGAAGGCTGGATTGATTTTAGTGTGTCAGTCTAAAAGAGAGAATTGAATTCACTTCATTTCTTCTTTTTAAAAAATACAGATGGGTACAGAAGGGAGGATATAGAATTCTGCCCTAATTCAGTCCTATGGTTAGAAAAAGTTCCTTGGGTTTCACAGAAATGGCCCCATTTTACAGCCAAACATGAGATCCACTGTGTAATTTCTCATATCACATATGGGGTAAAAAGTGTATAATCAGGTTGTGGAGCTGTTATGCTTGTGCTTTTCTTATTATTTTGTCTGATATTGATACATATTTATAAAAATGTATTTGTAAATATCATCCAGTCATTTTGAGCAAGATGTTAATCCTAGCTCTTCAAACCCCTCAAAGTTTCAAATATATTTAGCAAGTGTACACACATAAAATCAGTTCTTTTTCTGAAAAATTCATTATCAATTCTTATTCTTTAAAGATACTCGGGGAAAATGACCAAGTCCACCTCAGAAATTTTATGGAAACCTCTATTTCATGGGCTGAATAAATTAATTTGGCCATGCAAAACATACCTGACAAAAGTGCCACTAAAAATTCTCTATAAAGTTTTAAGCTGAAGGAAACATAAATGACTGAGCTATAAATGTCTACATAAGAGGGTCTGGAGAAAATGCTGACAGGCCCCAATCTCCAGTGATGCTGCCAGGTGCTGTTATAATTAGTGCTTTGGAAGCAGGGAATTGTTCATTTCTGCAAGCAGACTATAACCTTGTGTGGGCATAACCAGGTCTGTTAATTTGAGACTGAGCATTATTTCAGCACTTGGACTACTTAAGAAGAAGAAAAAGCTTTTGATAGAGGACTTTGGTGCTGAATAAACATCCTCAGGTCTAGATTTTGGGTTGCCTTACTCAGCAGAAAATGGAAGGAGTTAGAAAGATGTGAGCGTTTTCAGCTCATTTACCATGTAGTTTATGAAATAAACCTATGGGCAGACATTTAAATGAGCAAACTGCTGAGGAGAAATGTTTTCTCATTCAGCATTTCAGCTGACAGAGTGTTAGAGTTGGTAAGAAAACCACTCCTTTTTCCTTTTAAAAGTAAGAGAGAAATGCATGTAGCAAAAAAAAAAAAAAAAATGATGAGCCCAACACTGGACAAGGCAGCATTGAAAAAAGGGAAGAGCACAAGAGCTCTCTTAATATGGAGATTCAGTAATGTTCTGTAAGAAGATGCCATTCAGTCAATATAAAAAAGGCAGAATATGCAGATTTTCCATCACAGCAAGGAATGGGTTTAGTGCTCTTTTCCTGCCTCTGCTAGTCTCACTCCCTTTGCAAGCTAGACCCTAACTTATCTATTAATTAAACACATGTGCAAATATTTTTGACACCTCAGGGTGTATTAGGAGGCTGAATGAGTGCTATTCATCACTGTCCACAAACTGGAGTGTACATTCTCTTTTTTAGACTTCCTGAGAAGTAAAAGATCCAAATGTAACTTCAATATAAATGAAGAGAGACATTAGGGCTGATGGAGTTGAGTTATTCTAAAAAAAGAAATAATAACATGCACTTTTGTACTTGGGGCAAAATTTTCCATGTTTCCTATAGGCAGAGACACTGTTCTTAAAATAGCAATTGGCTGCCAGTGTGTCCCACAGAAAATCAGGGAAAACTCACCTTATAAATAATCCATAGTGGATAGATTAGATGTATAATTATAGAGATAGATATTGGAAGAAAAGAAAAAAGTTAAATTTGATGGTTAGGCAATAGCTGCAGCTATGAAACTCTGCATCTCATTTTAATGGTTGCACATTAGCCTCCACTGCTGACATTATTAACTGTATATCATTGCTGTAAAGAACATCCTCTGTGTCTTACTAAAATGGGTTTTCTCTAGGCTGTAAGCAGCAGACAGCCTCAAGGACATTTTGTGTCCAACACTAAACACTTCTAAACAGAGTTGTAATGTCACTTGGCTTTTGTGTGATCCAAATCAGGCTGCTCTGAGGCTGCTGTGCTGATGAAGAGTTTGAGTTCCTGCAGCTGCAAGGGCTGAAGACAGCTCAGCTGTGCACTCGTGGCCACCACTGCTCTCAGATATGTCACCAGTTCCCAGCTTCCAAGGGCCAGGTGGAAAAGCAGCTCTGAGCACCTACATCAACAATCCATTGCTGACACCATGGAATCAGGGCTCTTGTGCACTGTGAGTGCTCTGAGAGCAACAAATAGAGGTTTTCATCTGGAGCAGAAGGTGAAACACAAACTGGGGAGCTGGCTGTAACAAATTTCCTTAACAGAAAAATGTGAAGATAAGCTGATGGTTATCCAGTTCCTGTAGTCCAGGGGCAGTCACCATGGTGTTGCAGTAACATCTTTCCACCTTTATGCAGCTGAAATAGCTAAAATTCAACAAAGTAACACATTTCTTGATGGAGGGAGGGGAAACTGTGACCCATGGGCTGTGTCTGGTCATAGAACTGTCACTCTGAGAAGTCCCATCTCCCCTTCCCAAGTGCACATGTGCCCATTTACCCTGTCCACTCCTTTCCTCCTTGGTTCCCTGACTGGGCACTGCAGATCAGCTGTGCCTTCTCGTTTATCTGAAGTTCACTGTCTACAGCTGCTGCCAAACCTTCCCTGGGTCCCTCAGCTGAAAGGTTTCACAAATCACACCCAAACTACAAAAGAACCAGCAGCCACAGAGCCCTGCTGCTCAGTCTGCTGCATTTCTGTGGAGGAAGGAGCCTCTGGTGTCTTCTAAAGGTATTTTTGTTCTGTTGTTTTATGGATTCCTGGTTTTGAGTTCAGTACTGCTGCTCCATAAATTAGTCCTTTTGTGATTTCTGGGTTTTGTGGGACAATGCTGAAAAAAAATGAAAGGGTTGCTTTAAGTTTTAAGAAAAATGGGGGACTTTATTGTCTCTGCTCAGTTGTTTGCATTTTAAATTCTGATTTAGAAAAGTTACATGGTTTGACTTGTAGATCTGGAGTCTAGCCTAGTTCCAGCCTGACTGTTGAGTGAATCAAAAGATTACCACCAGGCAATAAATTTGATATAGCTCTTGTGTGTGCTCCTCTTTGGTGGAATGCTTCACCTCATGGCTGTTCATAGGAATGAAATCCATACCTGCTTAATGAATCTGTTGATATTTGCTTGACTCTTTTCCCATATTGTTGTCTGTATATAAATCACTCAGGTGATGCTGCTGACAGATCCTGTGGTTATATTTAATAATAAAAGCATGTGTTTTCTTAAGCTAATTGTCTCTCCCGCCCTTGAAATTCAGGTTAAGTTTCTACTTCTGAAGAAAAACATGTTTTAAACTGCCTGCTTTGGGGTTTGTTGTTGTCTTTTGGTTCTGTTTCTTTTTCTCATGTAGCAACATAAGGATATTTTCTAACTGAACACTTTGTGAGGTAAAAGCAAGGCCTGTGGTGATTATATCCTGTCAAGTAGCAGGACTGTAGCTGGAAATGCATATTATCTGTAAGTGTGCTGAGAGGTGCTGAAAGAATCCTGTAAACAGAGCTGCCAATGTGTTGCATCTTGAACACTTTAACAATTAAGTTGATTGGTTTTTTCCTCTCTCTTTGTCTGACAACGCTCACAAGGGTTCATGATTTTTTCACTGATAAAGCTCCTGAAACTTTCCTTTCATTTTTGTGAAAATACAGAATAAAGGCACATTTAAGACAGCATTTTACAGAGCAGATGAGCTCCCAAGGGGTTTAGTTTCTTAGGGCTGGCAGATGATAAAGGAAGAAACTTGTTTTGATGAAAGAACTTGGAGTATTTGAGTGAATAATGACAACTAGTATGTATAGAAGTAGGAATGTTTTTTTCTGGCTTTTGACCATGGATGAATATCTTAAAGCTTGTCATCAAGACAAGTAGTTTGAAACTGTATTAATGATTAAAGTGAAAGAAGACTGTGGGAGGCAGAAGAGGAAGAAAAAGGGAATTCATACAGTGCTGTGGGTGATTTTTTTCTTTTCAAGAGCTTCATAAAACACAAAGGTGATAAATACAGGGTAAGGACAGAACAGCTGAAAGATTCTGGTGGAAAGAAAACATGGTTTGACACTTACAGAACATCCACAGAACTGGGCTGAAGAGTGGGAGTACACAGCACATCTGAATGGCAAGAGCAGCAATCTACCTTAATTTGAGCCTTTAGGCATGTAAAATCGTTCCAAGAATTGTGTTCTAAATATTGGGATAAATGGAGCCATAACTGAAAGAAAGTTGATAGGAAGAAGCAGATAGTGAAGGCAGCTAAAAATGGGAGCTGTAAAGTAACAAGAAAGGGCAGTAGAGATAGATAATTGGCAAGTTGGAAATGGAGAAGTAAAGAAAGTTCCATGAAGTAGTTTTTGTCATTAATGTCTTGTCACAGGGTGAATCAGAAAGGGGGGAGTATTTTTCTTTACACCACTTGGCATTAGAACTCAAGTGAGCAGCTCTGCTTTTCCACCAGTCCTGCCCAGCCTGGCATAAGTGATCTATTTGGTTTTCATATATCCTATACTCCCAGTGGACTTTCTTTGTGGAGTTGAATAAAACCAAGAGAAAAGTGTACTAATGTCAGGATTGTGTTGAAAGAAATAGGAAGCAGAGGTTTTGAGCTATTTCTGTGTTTAATTGTGTAGAAGACAGCACTGTATTTGGCTTATTGTAATGCTGTGGGATTTCAATATTAACTGTGTGTGAATTTTCCAATTTACTGTGATTTTTTTTCCCTCTTCTTTCATGTTTAGGCTTTCCTATGCATTGCTCCCTAAGTTCTCTTCTTTCTTGCTTAGTGAAACTCTACCAGCTTTTATAGGTGATTAAACAGAGTATCATAAGATACAGATAGTCTTTAACCTTATTTTCTTTCCTGAAGTGTGATTTTAACAATTAGGCGATTTGTGCAATGGAGAGACAGTAATGCAGCAAAGTGACATTAAGAGGGAAAACTGTGCTGTTATTAAAACTGCTATCAGGTTAAATTAGTATCTTCACAAATAGCTGCTTTCATCTTTTGAGTCTCCTCATGTTAGAGTGAACTCTGACCACTCCCATATGTCAGAAATCTTTTCATTAACTCTTTTGGGGAGTATCAGCAAGCACAGTGGAGCTTTTCCTTTAGCAGTATGGTACAGGGGATTATCTACCAAGCATGAGTGTCTTATCTGCATGCAGTTAAATTAAAAGCATATGCTAGTGTGAAAACCACAAGCAGTAGTTTTTTAATGATCTTTTATGGGTGTGTTCAAAATAAAACCATCAAATCCTGCTATAATAAGGTCTGTTTTGTATGTGAAAGGCATATGAAGAAGGCTTGCTGACTACACCTGAAGTCTTAAAGCTGGTGGCAAGTGACATGTTACACGTGTACTCATTACACAAATTTAGAGGTGCCACTGGATTTGAGATCAGGAGGGACTATGACTATCAGCTGCTTGGGCTTTCTGTTTCATATGCACTATGGAAATCTCAGCCAGCAATTCCTGTGTGAGGCTCATCACTTCTGGTTAAGCTGGGATGCAATCTTTAGATGGTTACATGGATTCAAAACTTAATGTGATGAAGAATGCAGATCAAGGCTTGTTAAATTTAATGGGGAAGATAATATACCTGGGTAAAAAATGCAGCATATATTATTTAAATTTGGCATGTGATACTTCAGCCTTCAACAGTCTGAAGAAGTGGTTAGAGCAGCTTGTTTGACTGAACAGCTCTAGTTAATATGGTAATATTTACATATTTTTATGGTGCTATGCATCATCTGGGTTCAGTGCATGTGTGGCATCTCCCAGCTCAGCCTCAGAGCTGCACCCTTTGAAGGTGATCTTTGTTCATGGAGGCTGCATCATCCCCAGCCTCAGCAAAACCTGCCTGGGCTTGTTTGAAGGTGATTTTGTTGGTAGCTGGAGGCAGTAAAACACAGCTTGCAGCAGAGCCTCAAGTACTCCCTGCTTAAAGTCAGCTGTGTAGGTGCTCCAGGTGGCTCAGACAGTTTGCTGCCTTTCCCTTCCTATGTAGGCTGCCTTTCAGCTTGATAAAATTTAACTCTGTTTACTCAGATTGTCCTTGATCATTATCATCACAATATGAGTATTGACAGTCCTATTGCTTCCAAACATGTATTCCAGGATTTCTGTTTTTTATTTCAATCTTCAAAACTTGTCTTGGCTTAACCTGAACGGCAAAACTACAAGTTAGCAAAATTGTGTGCAAGGGGAGGCATGAAAATATAAGAGCATTGTACCTGACAGAATCACAGAGGTGATTCTGTGTGGAACACTTGTGTGAAGAGGACGTTTTCAGTAAAGTAATGACACATCTGGACTCTAGGTGTATATTAGGTATTTGAGTCTCTAGCTGGAGCTTGATGTCTCTGTATGTGACTGATAAGTTCATACATTTGACTATCAAAAAGCATTTGTTCAAAGACTTTTTGTCAGGGGCTGTTCAATGTTATTGTGATGGAAGGGGAGTTCAAACTCCATTGATTTTTATGCAGCAGCTTTTAAACTCTTTTGATCATTATAACTGCCCTGAGGGTCAGTGAGATTTAGTTTGTTGTGTAATTCTTCACATTTGGCATCATCCACTGAAGCTTTTTAGCTTGCAGTCATAGTAAACTACACCTGTGAGCTTGTGAAAAATATTAAACTCAAAATGTTTTCAGCATGAAGGCTTGAAAAATCAGAATCAGCTAAAAAGTGAAAGCATGCATTATAGCAAGACTTAGTCATTTAAAATCTGCATCAAAATCTTTTCTCCCAGTGAACTTGAGAGTGTCAAACTGAAGCATGTTTAATTCTAGGTGTGAAAATGTAGCATGAAGCTTTCAGAATGGAGCAGGTTCTACTGACTTGAGAATGCTACTGGGGTCCTCATATTTACCAAAGTCTTCCATTGCAAGGAATTGGTACCCAATGATAACCACCTGATAGTGTGTCCAAAAAAATGTCTATATGCCATGTATGGTTTCTATCTGATAAGTTGTGTTATATTTCAGACTTGTAAACGAATTACATTTATTGAACCAGGGCGTTTTGAGTGGGAGTATTCCATGTTACGTGTTTGGGATTTTTTTTTTCTTACTCTCATTTCTTTTTACTTAGCAGGGTAGGGGGTACTAATGTTACTGCTGAGTTTGTTAATTTAATGGAAGTTAGAAGCATAGTCACTCAGGCAACAACACATAATAAACAGCAAGACTGTAATAAACACATTGCTGTGTTAGGCATACATAGAAGAAAATGTGCAAATAAAAATGCAGTGGGTGTATCCCTCACAGGCTGCTGAGTTTTCTGTCAGAACAATTAAAAAAAAAATCAATGGCAGACAGAATGAAAAGAGGTGAAAACAGAAACATCCTCAGTGATTATGAGCTTTGTGTGGGGTGCTTTCCCCGTTTCTTGGTTTGGGACATTTATTTCAAAAGATCTGTGTCAATAGGAGTATCTGAGAACAGACAACTTGATGCTGCAAACACACTGTGTGCCCTGAGGCACAGCAATACTTGGTAATCCTGTTTCCTCCAAAGCTCTTGATTCATGCAAGGTGTTTTGTGCTCTTTGTGAGCTCCCACCTTGCAAAGAGGGAGAGAATGCTGTAGGTGTACAGTGAGAACAGGAGAGAGATGTCTGATTGCAAAGGATCTAATATAAATTTCTAATTGATAGGAAAAAACTTTGTGCATTTTCATAGTCTTAAGGATTGAGTGTGAACGTATTTTTAGTCTGAATAGCATGTTTTCCAGCACCACCTATTTCTGTACCTTTTTACTCTTTGGAGTGCTGAACAAATGCAGCTATTGCTTAATGGAGAGTCGCTCTCTTCTTATTTTTAGCCTGTAAAAAGAGTCTGTCTTGTCACTATCTGTGAATGACTTGGTTGAGCTATTTACTGTTTTGATATATAATTGTATCGTTTGAGAAGATGGTTTACAGTGATGTGGGTGACTCAGGCATAAGAATCCAATGTCACCCCAAAGCCCCTTGCTGGCTGAGGAGCAACTGTGGGCTTTGCTGTCAGAATGGGTCATTAGGGTTTTGCCCTTAGGATGCTGTACAACACGAAATGTGTCCAGTGCAACAGGGAATGTGGTGACCATCACCCCAAACCGTGCCTCTAATGGCAGTAACTTTCTCCAAGACTGCTGTCCCTGGTTTACAGCTATGAGTGCACCTTGCCTGTGTCCCCCTGAGCTGGCTGCACAGCAGTGAGTGGGTTTTTACTGCAGAGCCTTGGCCCAGTAGCTGATCCCATCACAGCTGTCCCTGCTGGAGCTGCACAGCCCACCAGGTTTGTGAGCTCCTGCTGAGGAAGTGTGGGAATGCTGGGCTCTGCTGGTCAGAGCCCTCTTTGGAGTTTTTTGGTGTTTAAAGGATGTGGTGATAAAGGAAATCTGCTAGAAGAGAAAGTTTGTAAGGAAAATAATAGGCCACCACTATAACTTAATAAGAAATTTTTGTGATGGGTTGCATCAGTGTTCTTGATGAACTCTGTCTCATGTTTGTCTGAGTTTATGCTGTGCTCCTATGGGATGAAACAGAAAAAAACAATGTTATTTTAAACCACCAGGTGTCTAATTTCAGTGAAAAAGGAAAACTGAGGTGAATTCTCCCTGCTGCCTCAGAGCAGGGGTGTGTGAGACAGCCCCATGGCATGCACAGAGCCCTGCTGGCTTGGCATGTGGTGTAACAACACATGAGTGCAGGATCAGATCTGCAGCAAAGAGCCTGTCTCAAATTCATGCTGTCACTTCAGACAAATAACCAGGAGTTCTGTTCCTTTTTACAAAGCACTCATTTAGCATGCCACACCAATAAAATCTCACTGCCTTGTATTCAGTTATGATGTATTTCTGTTTGTGTTTCAATTTGATAGATGTATTTCTATTACTGGTTCTAAGCAGCTCTGGAAAAGATGTCCAGATCCTCAAAATACTTAGATATTGAACTCCCATTTTGCCTGGAGGCTTCTTAAAAGTTTAGTGTGGAAAATAAAAGCTGGAGGGATAGAACAGCTTGCATTATTTTGGTCCTGGTGTTTGCAGAATTGTAAGCTGTGGAAAAAACAGAAAGTATTGGCTAAAGAAGAGGCAGCAGGAAACAAAACATCCTTTCAAACATCCCCACTATGCTATTCTAACAATAATAAAAGAAGGGAAAATAAAACTAGTGTTTGAGTAAAGTTGCTTGGTGGTTTTTCCTTTTGATGTGTTTCAGTACTTGCTTTGTACTGAGCCAGAAGTTCAAGGTTCAGTTTGCTGTGAACCAGCCAGCAGTGCATCAGTTAAAGCCTTTGGGTTTTTCTGGGTAAACATAAATGTGATTCTTCTATCGAACTAGATAATGTGTGTGTCATTCCATACAAATAGCACAAATGCATCTTTGCTAAGCAACACTTAACAAGTTTCCTGTGTCATCCTCCTTTTATTTAGAACCTCTTACATTTGTTTTTCTTTCATCTCTGAAAGCACAAATCATTATATGCTATTTCTTAGATGTTGATATGAGAGCATCACTGTTGCTTGAAATTTTTATCTTAGAATCAGTGAAATACTTTGCCATCTAGACACATCCATGTTTTTCTTATTGGTGCTGATCTTCTGAATTTTTGTGTGGCTTCCTGAGGAAGCCTGATTTTAGTGTTCCTGGCAGTGTTAGACTGACAATTTCAGCTGAAAGAATTGCCTATTATGTTATCTATTGAGGAAGTGTAAAGATTTGAGAAGAGCAGAAAAACCTGCTAACCAGGCCATGAAAGTATCTCCTGCAAACAGGGTATATCTTTCATTATTAATATGAAGGGAATTTATTTCTTGGCCTCCTCTGTATTATCTAGCCTTACTTAGGCAAGGGAACCAAGTACAACTGTCAAACACCTAAAGCATGGAACAAAGAATTTGCTTTTCTGGTTGCAACTTAGAATTTTGTAAGTTAATGCTAATTTAGTAGAAATTTCAAGGGCTTTGTTCTAACATCGAGTGCAAATTATTTTACCAATCTACTAGTGTGTGTATATATATACTAGTGTTAGTTCTAGATGTCTTGGCATGCAAGGCATGATTAAATTTAATGTCACTATACTCAAAGACTTCAGAAAAGCACAGTCAAGTGTTAAAGGGAAGCATGTTGTTAGTAAGGTATATTTTAAATATGTTACATAGGGAAATACTTTGCTATTCAGTCACTTAGTATTTCAGGTGTATCTTGGAATATAGCTTTTCAAGAAGTAAAATTATTCCTACAAAGTTAGTTTTGACAAATATTTCTTTGTTAAAGACTCTGTAAGGAAATCTTCAGTTCTATCATTAGTTTTAATTTAATTTGGCTCTACCATTGACTTGCAGATATGCTATCTAATGATGTGAAAGGTTCCAAGAAAGTTTAAAAGGTTCTGCTTGATGACATGGCAGCGCTCTTGTCTAGACAACTAATAGAAATGTTTCATTTTTTTGTGATGTGTAAATATTTTTCTTTGTTATAATATATTTTAGTTCACATTTATGTTAAAATGTTAAGGAAATGCATTCCTTTCCAGTGCAGGTCATTTAGTAATGCTCTCAACCTTCTTATGGCTGGAAGAACTAATTTTAAAAAGCATTTATCTTTCAGCATGGAGCAAGTTGGTTTTCTACTGAAGTATTCTGAAACTTGTCAGGGACTGGAGGGTGCCCATTGCTGGATGGCAGCAGTGCCCAAACCTCTGGCTGCAAGTAGGGAAGGTGACAATGGATCTCATTCCAGAGACAAAGTCTGAGCTCTCACTGGTGTTTACTTCAGCCAGGGCTGCTCTTGCTTTCTCCTGCTGAAAGGCAAGATTTGTCATCTTAATTAAACAAGCCATGCTTGTCTGCCTTGTTAGCACACTGCCTTCTGTCCTGATGCCTCTATGTTTTGGAAGAGCTGCAAATGTTCTATTTCAACTAGAAGAAATAGTCACATAAGCCTAATTCTGAGATCTGCCTGTAAGTCTTTAAATGCTGTGCTACATTCATTTGTCCTCTTCCAGGGGAGCAGCCATTCCTCTGCCTGAGCAGGAAAGCTGGGGCATTTCTGCAGCTCCCAAGGAAAAGCTACTGTGGTGCTCCCTGTGTCAGTGCTGGCCCAACAGTATGGATTGACCAACAGCTCCTGGTGGCTCTTGTGCTCTGCTGACATCCCTTTCTTTGCTATCCAAGTTACAAAATCTACCTGCAGGGAGGGCAGAATCTGAGGAATCCTCTTCTCCAGTACAGTAATCAGTGTGGAGATTCCCAGTGTCTTGTTTTGAGGATCTGTTATGGGTTTTGTTGAGAGTTTTTTTTTTTCTTTTAAGAGTTGGAAACCCTGCCTTTATAATTCAAGTTGCTGGTACATCTGATAGAAGATGGATATGAAACCCTATCACCAATCTATATACAATAAAATAACAATTTATTGTGACACTGGCATTCTGTCTACATTACCTACTGTATTAGATATTAATTCAGAACGAATGAAAGCAGCCTGGAAAGATGAAAATAAGCAGATTTGGTACAAACATGGTAGTAGATTTAACAAAACCCAATTTACTAAAGCAGAGCTAATGTCTCCTATGCATGTAACAATAATAATGATTAATTTTCTCAAGAATTTCACATTAGACATATTTTGAAGGGCAAATAATTAATGGGATGCTAATAATTTGTAATGTTGCCTAAAATAAGCTATTACCATATCACTACAAAGCCTATTTTTTTCTTCACACGTTAAACCTCTTTTCAATAGCAAGAATTACACTTCCAGTGATGTTTATTGGAAACCTTTGAAAGCATGAAGGTAATGCTGGGGAAGAAGACAGTTCAAAACAAAAGCAGCTTTAATCTGTTTTGTTTCTGTCATCTGAGAGCAGTGTGGCAATGGGTGGCTGGCATGGATGCACCAGGTTCCTTTGTGGCCAAAGTCATTTACTCTCAACTGCTCAGCACTTAGCCTTGGCAGTCCTTTATCACCTCTTTATTGTGGCAGGGTGGAAATAATATAAACAGGGGTTTATACTCTAAAAGCCTTTGTCACTGCATTAATATATTCCTGGTGTTAATGTGTCCTAGGCTTGCCATTCAGCAGGCTCAGTCCATCCTCTCCCATGGACACCCCTGTGGTCTGGGCAAAGCCTTCCTCCCCAGCAGCCAGGTCAACCCTTTAAATGATTGACCAACCTTTAATTGGGCCCAGCTTTAAATGAAGCTGTCACTGGGAGTTCATGGTGCCACAGGAAGTGGGAAAAGCAATTGCCATCACTTAGCTCTGCTCCATGAAAAGGTCTGGCTGCTCAAGTCCCATAGAACATTGAGGAGTGTAATGTATTTGCAGTGCAGCCTGTGATGCTCTTCCCTGGGTGCAAACATCTGGGACAGCTCTGCAGCTGGTGGGAGCTGGCACTGCTTCACCTGCCTGGGCAGGGATGTGCAGACTTGCTGCAGCTCAGGAGGAAAACAGCTCTGCAATGTGCTTTTTCATGTACAGAAAAAGTTGATTCTAATCCCAAGTTACAAGTGACAGCTAAAGTGTGCGAAGATGTTTCTTTTTCTCCTTTTGACAAGGTTTCCTGCATGTTTAGAGTAGAATAAAATGGCTTTGCTTTCTTATTTCAGTAAGTGCTCTGGTTCTGGAATGCTCTGGTATGTTCCTGCAGCCCAGCCTAGGTGGGGAGGAGCTCTCCAGTGTGAAACCTCTCCTGGCTATCTCCAGGCAGAAAGCTTCTAAGCTGAGCACAATGACCAGAATAAGATAAATTAACTGGCCCAGTTCTTCTTAAATATTAAAAGGACAACAGAAAGCAGTTTATTTTTTGTACTACATGCAGCTCAAAATTTATCACCTGAAGATATAATGAGGAGAGTGGGATGGGGAAGGTGATCACCTCCCTGCAGGCAGTGGAAGGGGATTTGATGTGTGGCACTCCAGTCTCTGGACCCCCTGCAGCAAACTGATTCTCTTGGCTGCTTGCTGGTTTTCCACCTTGTCACCTTCCTTAGGTTTTCATCGGCTGTGTTGTCAATGGCAGCCTCCTTACAGGNCCTTCCAGGACTCACTGGGAGCAGGGAAGGTAATAACTTTCACAGCCAATGCATCTTTGCTATCTTACTGAGAATCCCTTGTTGGGATTTGCTGTCTTTCCTCACTTGTCAGTAATGGAAGCCACCAGTCGTCTTCTGAAATGCTCAAACCTTCTTTATTTGCACACATCTGCCACTTACTGATAAATAACCAAGTTGTAAATAACACTTTAAGCATTGTTTTCCCTTCAATTTTATTGCTTCTGGTGACTTGTATACCCTTCAGCAGATGTGCTAGTCCTGAGTGACATTGGAGAGTAGTTAAATTTTTGGCTAATGGAAAACCAAAAAAAAATTAAGGCTCAGGCTGACAGGAAGCAAAGATTTGCTCACTGTTCACAACTTCACCACCTTCATCCACCTTTTGACCAACAGAGCCAAGGGACTGCTACTCAAAACATTCCCNTAGGACCTGACTTAATGTCTAGCTGAAGCTGTTTGTGCTGGATTTTGCATGGTGTTATTATGGTTTAACTACACTCCATAGTCTCTGACATTGCTTGAGATATGGGAAATAAAAAGGCTCGTTAACAATGGAGGCCTTCAGGAAAGAAAAAACTTAGCATGAAATCTATAATACTTCCTTCTGATCCTAAACTAGAAGGCAATTTTTCAGGTTAAGAAATAAAGAAAAAGGTAAAAGGGAGGGAGGGTGTGTAACTTTGAAACAATACTAAGATTCAGGTGGCACTTTGTTTAGCTTTAGAGATGCAAATGTGGTGACATCTGGAACTTCGGAGTAGCCATTGTATCTGAACTGGTGTATTACCTGAGCATCCTGAAATGGGTTGTTGAGCCCCCTTTCTTTCAAGGGGTTTAATGTTGTACCTTAACTTGCTGGTGAAAGCCAGTTAAAAAACTTTATACGAAGGCATTAGAGACCACTGCAAGTAGAAACACTGGCAGAATATCACCTCCAGCATCATGATTCAGTAGTTTCTCAGTAATGTTTACTCAGCCCCTATGTCCTGCATTGCAAGCAGAAGTGTTGTTTGACTCCCAGAGCAGTGTGTTCAGCTCAGTCCTGCCAAGACACAGAGCCACTGGGTGTCTTGTTTAGTTTTTCTTCACCTCTTCCCTCTCTTCTCTTCGAAGGAAAAGCAAGTTAGCTTCTCACCCTTATTCACAGCATCTCAGAAATGTTCACACACACATCTTACTTGAAATCCATTGCTTTTGCAGCTGCAGGGTATCTCTCATTGCTTCCTTTTTCCCCCTGTGCAAGCCACCTTTGCTGCTGTCAGATCTTCCCATGTGCATTCCTGTGATTTACTGTCTGTACTTTTCCATCATTCAGAAGCATTGCCTAGGGTACACTTTGTAGGAGGAAGCTGTTTGTGTGCTCTGGGTCTGCTTTGGAGGTCACTGCAGCCTGACCTTCAGGTCTGAGCTCAGAGAAGGCTGGGAGGGAAGGTGATGCTCAGGTACTAAAGCCTGGTGAGTTAAACACAGGAAGGCAAAAGCTAGACCTGCCCTAGGGTGATCCTGGCATGTACACATCCAGGTGGATTTCAGTGAATTCCCAGGAGCTCTAGAGGGGCTCCCAGGAGCACCTGTGGGAGGAATAAATGCCAGCTGACTCTTTAGGATGAAATTTGAGAAATACCTATGTGTTGGTACTGGCTATGATATGTGTCTGAGGGCTGTCCAAAGAACCCTTGAGCCTTTGGTGGTTCTCTGGCACCTGAGCCCTCTGTGACTGTGTTACCCTCTGGCACAGAGAGGAGAAGGAAACTGGACATCTTGCTACCACTGGAAACACCCAACAAACCATTTACCAGGGAGATGTAGACCCTGAGCCTCCCCTGAAAGCAGTTTTCACTTGGTGCTGTTCCCAGCATTAGAAATTCAAAGGTCTGTTGTGTGTATTTTATGCAAAGCAGATTGAAATCAACATCACACTTCATTTGGCTCCTAGCAGTTGAGGAGAGAAAACACATAGAAATACAAACATGTTTATTCTGGAGTATTTTTCAACAGGGAAAAATCAAGCACCTGAGGAAAGCAGTAGTTATGGGCACTGGACATGTCTAGGATGAAAAAGTTACTACATATTCCAAGCTGCAGTTTTTGCAGATTTGCAATAAGCAGTTACACACACAAAATCTCCAATACTTGTGGGGTTGAAAAAGGCACAATGCAGTTTATTCCTAACCCATAAAGAGGCTACCACAGAGGTGTTGTCACCCAAACTTCTACACTGTAAATCCCCTGATTCTCTTCACAGACAGAATGACCATGTGTTTGAAGGTGTTTCCTAATGACTTCTGTTAATTGTTACAAGAGCTTCAAGTTCCAAAAATGGGCACTCATGCTTTGCAGCCTGTGAAACTCCCTTTCATAAGAAAATGGCATTTCCTTTGTAAAGAGCTGAGAGCTCCTTCTCTGGGTATTTCTGCTAGATAGAAATTGTATATTTTGTGGGATTCTCAGTACTGTTGAATAAGTATGTGATACCCTAAAAGATCTGTGCTGCTGCCTGCAGAGCCAAATCTGAACAATCTTCTGCTCATCCATTGGTACCAGTTTCCCAGTCTTGCTCATCAGGGAGGAATTTTTTCTTTGCTCTTCCTTTTCTGGCTGAGATACCTGTAGAAGCTCCTGTTGTTCTTTGCATCCCTTGTCAGGTTCAGCTCTGGCTGTGCCTTGGCCTTCCTCACCTTTGCTGACTTTACTCACTGAAGTCACAGGAGGCACCTTCCTTCTGAAGAACATCTGTCACTGAGCTTTGTCCTTTTCATTTTCTCTGCTTGCCCCTGGCAGGTTCTGTGTACTTGGTGAAATGTATATTATTTTTAGTAGCCCCTGTACTAATGGCAATTTCACATGTCCTATAATGTCTTCCAGAGACAAATGACATTGTCTCTGTGCAAGTCCTTTTACCTCTTTGCTCACTGCACTAGTGTGAATGCTGCATGTGTAGAGTGCTCTGTGAATTTATGTGTTGTTCCTATCCCCAAGTGCAGAACAAATACTGATTGCAGGAGGCAGGTGGCAGGCTGCTGTTGTCTCATTTTAGTCTGGTTTTCTTGTTGTATGACAAATTTAATCTTTGGATTTTTATAGCTGTTAAGTGGCTTAAGTAATCAAAAGCAATTGTTAAACAAAACTTGTTTGATTCTGATGGAAGATCCTTGGGAAAGGGGCCATCATCTATCACCTGTATTTGTATGAAGAGTAAAGCATGGCTGTCCTCTGCTGGCTCCATTCTCCATGCCAGTTTCCTTTAGCCTGAGAAAGTGTTGCCACATCTCAGTTTTGTGAGATATAGCCAAACCACATCCTTGGCTAAACCTCCCATCTGCAGGGCAAAAATCACTCAGCAGAGAGAGAAGACCTTTGCTTTAAACCTCAGAGCAGGTGCTGTCCATTCTGTTGAGTACAGGTTTAGCCATAAAGGTATATTTTGGCTCTTGTAGGACAACCAGCAGGGCTTGCTTAAACTGCAGGGATGTTTAAAGTTGTTTTTTTCTGTTTTGCTCCCCTCAGCGCTGTGTTACAACAACTCACTCCCACCCTCTCACACATCTGGCAGATAATAGTCACAGCCTTGATGCCAAATTGAAATCATAATGCTTTCTTCCTCTCTTGACTGCTCCAACTAAGCTACCATCTCACAGGCTAAGGAACTTCCTACCTCCAGCTTGTCAGCTCACAATGGTGCCTCACCAGCCAATCATTTTAACACCAAACAATCTTTGCAAATGGGACCTGTAGATTATTTTCTCAGTGAAAATCATTAGCAAGGCTAATTAACTAAGACTGTGGTGATGAATAGCGCTGCACTACTGATCAGTGTAATAAAGAACAGAAGCCACTAATTACAGATAGCAAGCCTTGAAGCCAATGAGAAATTTAATTTAACGTTGCTACACAGACTCCACACAGTCTAATGTAACTTTGCAATTATCATAATACAGTCTTGCCATAGATGATGCTTCTGGGAGCATTCCAGGAACAAGGATGTGTGTCCATCAGAATAAAAGGGTTTGTGATCTGTCAATTTACAGCAGCTTGAAAGAACAGGTTAAAACTCCTATATCTGACCAAGTGCTTGGCTTTTGTGGGCCCCAAATGGGTGCAGAACTTGGATCCATTTCCATGAGCTCCAAAGGTCTCAGTGTCTCTGTGCTGTTTTTTAAAGCAGCACCCTGATGTTCTCAGATGTTAGATGCACACTTTCTCTTAAAAGGCATCTCAAAAATGCCTGGTTCACTGTGTCAAGCACTCTCTTCACTTGGCATGTGCCACAGTCCAGCACATGAAAATGATAGATCCTGGGTGATACAAAGTGATGGGAACCAAGCTCATTATCCCACGTGCAAATACAGCAAACTGTGTGTGACCCTGGCTGTGGAACAGCCTTCAGCTGCAGCCAGGTGTTGTATTTCAGACCCTGGAAGAGGCTGCATGATTTAAACCTGTGTGTTAGTCACCAAAGCAATGGGCTGCTTCCACAAATTAAGGCAAAGCACATCTCCTGTCAGCTCTCTAGCCTTGCTTTCATATGTACTTGAGTAAAACGCTGGGGGAAGGAGGAAGCAATGGGGATTGCTACTTTTGCATCTATTTGATCACAGGTGTTGAAAGCTTTTTTAAGCCCCCTGCACATTATCTTTGATTACAGAATGCAGTGATTATGAATGGTGCCCTGAGTATGTGCTGTCTTGTGTACAGATTAGCTTTGCTTTAGGAACTACAGGATTTTGGAGCTACATTAGCTGAGTGGAGGTGGAATAAGCAGGATTTTCAATAGCATAGCTGGTTTTTGACAGGAGTATTGATTGCTCTACTGTAAGGTCCTCCAGTAAGGTAAAAATATCTAAAAGGAGATGGGAAGAATAAGATTCAATAATCCTCAAAACACTTAAAGGATGGATAAAAAGAGGTGGGTAACAGTATTTTCCATGTCCAGTCTGTAATGGATGAGCATTATTTGTTTGCTACACAGGCTGGAGGACAGCTCTGTATCTGAAAGGTGGTGGGAGAGTCATTTGAATAGTCAAGAGTTCACAAGGCTTTTTGAGGAGCCTTTTAAGATAAGGTAGACAAATGCCTGTCAGCAGTTGTGTGGATTGAACTCCTACTACCTCGAGGTAAAGGAAGGGACTGTGTGTATTTGAGGCCCCTTCTAGGTCTGTTTTGTATATTTTCCTGTAATTATTATTCAGATGAATGAATAACCCTTTTTGCACCTGTTATGTAATCTCCAGCATGTTTCAGGATTTCTATTTCAATTTCTGCATTCTCTAAGTTTGCTAGAAATAACTATAACCCTGAAGCAGGCAGAGAGAAGTACCTGGAAGCACAGGCTGAAGCAAAACTGGGGTAAGTTAGATTAAAAGAAAAACCTGTGAAAGCTTAGCCAGCCACAGGTATATGGGGAGTTGAGCTGAATTGTGGCCAGGTGTTGTGTGACCCTTGTGCTACTTCTGAGTGCCTCTGTTTGCACTGAACATCTTGATTTTATGCACTCCAATGCAGAGACTGGTAGCTGGAGCTTGGGAGCTGTCTATTACAGTGTGGGGTTTTTCAGAGCTGTGTACAGAGGAGCTAAACCTGTGATGGCCCCTATGTGAGCCTGAGGATCAGATAGAAATCCAGGGTCAAGGCAGTGCCTCACCACTTGTGTTTGCTTCCTTATTTAATCCATATGACAAGTCAACATTCCTGACCAAATGGGTATGGTGGAGGAAACAGTGCAGTGTTTGTGTAACCTATCCCAGTTCTGTGCTTTCAGCAGGATCTCTTTGGGCTGGGAGTGAACATGGTGAAATCCTCACAATCATCTCCTTTTTCTTAATCTGAGAACAGTTTCTACAGGCTCCTGCTTGCAGTGACACTGTTTGAAAGGCAGTTTTAGAAGTGAGTCTATAGGAGAAATAAAAATAGAAGGCTAATAATGATCTCCATCTAAAAACTGATAATTCAATTAACTCCCAGGGTTCATTTGAATGGGAAAAAATTAGTGTGGCTAGTCAAGAAAAGGTACAGACTGATTAAACTATTACCATTGACATCATGTGGTATTAAGGTAATAATACAAATGAGTTTAGCCCTCATTAGACCATGAAGAGAGCAAAAGGTTGTGGTCTACTTCTGTAGAGATGTATCATGATCAAAGGGAGAGCTACAATGCAAAAGTAGGTTAGTCCTCTACTGCATCTCAAATTTCAGTGCAGGGCTTGTGTTTAAAACGATCACTTAGGAGTATTTGTTACTTGTACAGTAAGAGGTGAAGTACAGGTGAAGCTTTGAGAAATAACATTGCCATAATTATAATAGAGAAGGGATCATGAGTCCTGTTTTGTTACTAATAATGGTATAAAAATAATAATTGCAGCCCAAATTGTCTCTTTTATCAATAAAAATTTGTATGAGTTTTACTTTTTCCCTATCTTGTAGCTATGTGAAGGAGGGAACCAAGATCTCTTTAAATACTCGCTTTATCTAGAACAGGTAATTAGGCTCACTCAGCTAAAAATAATCCTCCTTTCAGAAACTTGTTTTGAGATATTTAATGTTGCTGGAATGAGCTGGATTAATTGTAGCAAATTGTCAATCAAGTTGTTTCACTGAAGCAAAAATAACCTGTAGATTTCAGTCACTTCTGTTCGTTTCCAACAGAGATTTTAACACCTGTCTTCAAAACCTGAATGATAGTGAAATACGTGGTTTTAGATGAAGAAAACTAAATATTTCTGCCTGTAGAGAAAAAGGGAGAGAAAGTGTTTGGTGTAGATGATGGCAAAGGCGTTGGCCTGGGAACTTCTGAACTAACATGCAGAAAAGCACCAGAAGTTCTAAATTTGATTATACTGGCAAACTTGCACTATGTAGAAAGAAATGCAAGGTGAGATTTTAAATTGACGTCTTCCTTTATAATTAATAGTATCCATTACCAAATAAAATACATATCCTAATATAATCCTAGCAGAAGAGCAATAAGGTTATATTGGTTATAAGAGAACAGAGCAGAAATGAAGTTCACCAAAGATGTATGTTGCAATGAATTTTCCTATATATTTATGAAAGAAGAAAATGCCTAAATTCACTTCAAAGCAAAATATGCTCTGGCTAAATCTTTCTTTTCATTATGTCTTAGAGCAATATTTTTATTAAGGCGTGTGTAGGAGACAAAACTGAGAAAATGAAGCGTTCAGGTAAATTCTGAGTGCTGTTCTATGTGTGGTGTCGTTTTCTTGAACATTTAAATATTTAAGAGCTTTTAAAAACAGTGTCTGGACTTTAAAATGAACCTGGTTTTAGCAGGTTCCTCTAACAAAACAGGAGGTTCAATTCCCAAAAGATCTTCTTTTTGAAGGAGACAGGACTTCTTTATTAAGAAGAGATGGTTTGTTCTAGGGTCATACACCTCCATGGTTTGGGAAGGGTGGAAAAGTAACAGATCTCATGGTAACTGATTGGTTATGGGTTTATGATTATTCTATGGTCCTCTGTCTGGGTATTGATCAAGGTGTATAGTTAAGGAATCATAAGAAATACTGATAAAGGTGGAGGGGGAGAAAATGAGACTGCATAGATACATTTTTATGGGGTAGGCCACATCATTTCAACTCATATTAGGAAGAAAATTTAAAAATGGGCACAGGAAGAGTGATCTGGTGAACAAAGAACTCCCAAACTCTGAGACTTCTGCTATCATCAATAGCTCATCCTTTGTCTTTGATATGGCAAATTGAGACAGGGAAAACCAACTGGTTTTTGTCTTGCATGAGTAGATTATCCCCAGCACATAATCAGGAAGCAGAAAAATGCAGTCCTTCCTCAACAAACATCCAACAGAGCCACCAGGAAATATGTAGATGTTACCTTGCTAATACACATGGATGCAAACAACATAGCCTGGTTTAAAAATAAATAGGAAAATAGTCATGCAAGTCATGGATATTGGGTTTGAATGGACCAATCTGTGCTCACAATACTTTTAGCAGCATTCTTTCCTGCATAAAAGGAAAGAATTTTCCTGCAGGAAAGCATACTTTCCCTGAAAGTGGAATGCAGGCAGCAAGTATAAATACAATTGTGTCAATCATCTTTATTATCAGGATGTCATTTGAGATAATTCACTGAGAGAGATGTGGAAGGATTCCTGAAGTTCAAATATGAAATGGTTTCAAATAACACATTTCTGTGAAAATGTGTGTTAGATTTTCAGCTATACCTAGCATCTGCTGTTGACTTGGAAAAAAACCCCACAGAGCATAATGGGAAGTATATGAAGTAAGGTATTATTTTTCCTTGGTGACACTTGGAAACAAAAAGTGTTTCACTAAATTCAGCTGAATAGATAATTGAATTGCTGTATCTCTGGAGAATCCATGTTGATTCAAAGAAAATCTAGATTATGATTTTCTCTTTAATTTTCTGTTTCCTTGAAAGAACTTTTAAAAGTGGGAAATATTGTGGGGTGTGTGCTCTGGGTTTAAATTGCAATTAGATTCCAGCTGGAGACTGCAAAACACAGCAGAACCCTTACAGGGAGAGTGGTTGCCTTGGCTTCTATTTTGAGACTCCTTAGCAATATCACCTTGTCACAATAGCTGTTCTGAGAGCTGGGATTGGTGTGAATTTCTCCTCCACTGCCTGGCAAGCTTTAAGTTGTTATACATTTTTCGGTTCATTTTAGGTTCAGGTATCGCTAGGAGCAATCTTCATGCTCGTCAAAAGAAGGAGATGCAAAGACTGCAGAGCAGGAATTCAGGAACTTATGCAAACTGCTCTCAGTTGGAAGCCTCAACTGGGACTTGAATGCAAAAGCACCAGGTAAAGAGAAGATCAGTTGCTAAATCTGCCAGAGTAAATGTTAAGAGGGACAAAACTGCTGCCAAGTCTCTCATTTTGCAGACTGGGTAAGCTGGCAGTAGGCCTGAGGAAAGGTCTGAGTAAACAAGGAGCAATCCAGTACCTGCATCTTTTCTGTGATTTGGTGATCCCTGATCTCATTTGGCAGCAAAGCCTCCCAAAGCTACCAGGCCTGTAGCTGTGCTCTTGGAAAAAGGATGTCCTCAGTTACAGAACAGAAAGCCACAGTGAATGGCTGGGCTAAGTAGGTAGAAAAGGTTTCTTTTGCATTTGAAGTGACTGGTGTGGTGAATAACAGGGGCATTTGAGATGATTTTTCTAATGTTGCCTAAAAACTTTGGCCATTGTTGCCTGGTCCTTGCTCTCACTTTGCCATTTGGTTGGCTTAACCAGGGAATATTTTGATACAGGGATGGTCCCCAGGGAGTTCTTTCAGGTGGTAATTTTAACCATAACCTTTAGAGGCTTTCTTAATTTCACAGATGAAAGCTTTAAACCCAGCAAAAATATTTTTAATGTCCTTATTGGGAGTAGTCTGCCTGATCAGAGATCCTTGAGGAGAATGGGTCAAGTGCTGGTGCCATTTTGGGAAACTCTTCTGTCCTCTGCCCCTCAGTGCTGGCTCAGGATGCAATAGGTGACAGCAGCTGCCAAGGGTGGCTGTGAACTGCTCAGCTCCTGGGTGATGGCCATGAGTGAGAGCCTGAGATGGAGGCTTTCCAGGAAGAAAATAAAAAAAGCTTTAAAAAGACAGTAATCCTAGCTCAAAAAGATGATGATAGAAAATCCACACTTAAATTGCAGGTTCCTTTGCTTCTGAAGATGCCTGATTTTCAGGCACCTCTTTTTGAAAATGTAGACAACCATTTCCCTGCTCACAGGGTGTAGATGTCTATTGTGAGTCCAAGTTTCCTGCTCTGAGCATCCTTCCTAAGGCCTATCAGCAGTCTCATAGCAGGCAGCAGGGTACCTTGGGATTTTTGTGCTATGATTAATTCACTCAGCACTGCTTGGTGCAGGGTTCAGATGAAAAATCAGTGTGAGTCCAAGAGGAAAGGAACATGCTTCCACCCTGGTTGCCAGCCTTGGCATCAATTGTTTTATTCCTGTAAATATTTGCAGATTTGACAGGACAAATCCCCTATGTGCTGGTACCCACCTACCTTTTGTCACTTTCTCTGAAAGCCATGTCACAGCATCCTACAGAAACCCTGCTTGGGAAGGAGAGAATGCCATTGCATTACTGGTACTGTAAATCCCAGCATCACCAACTTTATAAGGAAGTTAGGATTTCATTTATTGCTGCCTGGCATGGGGCAAACAGAATCAGAATTAGGTCTGAGTTTGCATTTGTTTTCACCTTAGACTTTTCTTTGGCAGGTCTGTAACACCAGCCAAGCCAGTGTAGCCTGTGATTTAAAACATAAGTTGTGACTCTGCGTGTATCCAAGCCTGGTTTTGGAGAACAACTAGGTAGCAGTGTTAAGAGCATGTAAATATCCATTTTTCATAATGAGCAAAAACTGTTAGGTTTGTTATCATTAACGTTTCTGTTGGTATTGCTATAAGAGTAAAGCAGTTTGAACAGAAGAACAACATATTTCTGAAAAGTGAGACTGAATAGTTGTGGTCAGAGTAAAACTATGCAGGTAATTTATTTTCAGGCTTCCCCCCCACCCCAAGCTATTATTAAGGAACTAAATAACTTTTCCAAACATCTTAGCAGGGATAGCATTGAAAATAATTTTACTGGGAAACCCTTTGTGAGCTGGAAGAGATCCAGTTAAATAACATTATTTCTATTGATGACAAAAAAAAAGGGTTAATCACCTTTCTGCAGATCTATGAGTCTCTGGGACCCCTCTACATCACTGCACAGGAACAGCTGGCTGTGGTGCAATTTTTCAAGCTGAAATGTGGTTTCCTCTCTGGGAAGCCCTTGGCTACCCCTGGCCATTAGGGTGCTCTGCCCATGGGACCTGCACCTGCTCTGGTCCCCAGTGCTGGCAGAGATGCAGGCACTCATATGCTGGGCTGGAAAAGGAACGTGCTGCCACGGGTTCCCTCCAGCCCTTCCCTCAGTTTTTCTGTTTAAATCTGGTAATATGGAAGGTTGAAAGGCAAATGCTTTTAAAAGGCACATCTATGGGCCGTGGTCCCTGCTAGAGCAGCAGGGCTCATGCTGAAAGCACGAGGCAGCAGGAAAAATGGTGACAAAGAAAATTAAAGCCAGTGCTGGGATCATCTTTGGGTCTTGTAGGGTTCACAGCTGCAGTAAAGAGCTTTGATACCAAGGGGAGCTGCTCATTTCAAAGTATGAACATAAAGCAGAATGGAACTTGCATCCCCTATATTAATATTCTATTTAGTGCTGGTTCTCTGTAGCTTAGTTTGGCAGATCATTTATCTTTTCTCATTAGTGATTAAGTGTATCTGTGCAAATATTTTTCTCTATAGCTTTTGTAGGATTTTTCTTCCCCTCTGCACCAAAATCTTTTTTTATTTTTTTTTTCTCCCTAGAGAACAAAGAAAATAGATTTTCTGACCATATGGCTGTTGCAAAGTGGTTTCCCTGGCAACTGTAGCCTACAGAACTTCTTAAAACTTTTTCCTTCTGTGGATATCTTTCTTTTTTTTCTTTTTTTACTGGTTTGATTTCAGAATCTTCTCATCTTCTCCAAAATCATTACAGCAGGTGGAACAGAGGTTAACCATGAAGGCCCTGGAGTGTGCTAGGGCCCTGGTGTGTCTTGAAAAGTTGGGATTCATCTGCTCAGATTTGTTCAAGTCCTTTCAGCTCTGTAGATGTTTGGCTCAATTTGGAGGGAATTCAATAAATTCCTCTTGGAATTAGCATGGTATTCTTTACATAAACTACTGAAAGGTGTCCAGTATGGCTTAGGGAAAAAAAAAAATCAAAGCTAACTTGAAAGATGAGAAGGGAAGCCACTGGGGATTCATACAGCCATGAGCATCCTCTGTTTTGCAGGAAGTTGGCTGGGTCCTGCTCTGTTGTGGTACCAGACCTGGGACCATTCTGTGCTCCCCTCCCACCTGCCCCAAGTGCTCTGTGGTCTCTGCACCTGTGTGGAAATAAAAGGGGAAAACAAAAGCAACTCTTGCTTCTCCTCTTGTCAGGCTCTGCCTCTGGAGCAGACACAGACCAGCTGCCCTTCCTCTTATCCTGAAGGGAAAAAATATGCAAAGTGTCATTTTCTGTACACTTAGCCTTTCTTTTGGTTTCAGTGGCAAATCAAAAATCTGCTCCTGACCAAAGTGAAAGAGACCCTTTCTCACAATAAGTGCAACTTTATCTTAAATACCCACGTGCACAAGAACAGCCTCCCTGCTTTCAAACACTTCCTGTGAACTACACTTTGACAGTTTCTTCTGTGGATTTAGAATTCACTATATTTTTCCCTAGACAAGAACAGGAAAGATGCTTCAGGACTCCTGTCCCAAAGATGTCAAATTACAAAATCAGATTATCAGGCAACTTGGAGAAACAAAAGTAAAGAAGGGTAATTTGGCAACCACCAGAATTAATCAGTAAGTTGTCAAAAACCCATAAGTAAAATATTTCATTAAAATATTGATGATATCTTTGAGTGAAAGAAACAAAAGAAAGCAAACAAACAACAAAAAAAAATCCAGAAAGCCCTGCTGTAAACAAATCCCCCAGGTTCTCATCATTAGCCAGCAAAACACACAGGACAACAGATGCTGGATTTGAATTTTTCCAGGGTAATATATGCATTCAGTGCATATATTCCCCAAGAAGAAGATTTTAAAGCACATTTTCTACAGCCAGCTAAATAATTCATCCTCAAACCTTCTGTTTTACATACAATGTAAGAAGGGGAAAAACAAAAGAATGCTGAAATAAAGTCATGATATGGTACTAAAGTAGGGACAATATTTTAGGAATAACCAAACTCAGTGTTTAGAGGAATCATCCAGGAATGGGAATCCCTGCTTCAGTGTTCAACCCTTTATATCTTCTCTTCAGAGTGCTGCTGGGGACAACAGAAGATTTACTCTGGAAAACCTCAAAAGCTCTCACACAAAGGCATTTAGGGATGGACTGTGTTACATTGTTTGGATATTTGCTCAAGTATTTGTGGAGCCTTTCTCTCAGTGAAAGGCTGTTAGTTCTGGAGCCTGGGCCAGCTTTTACACTTGTTCTATCCCTTTGGGATGCTATCCATTTACCTCTTCCTTAGATCTTAGCTGTCCAGTCTTTTCTGATCCATCTGTGGATCGTGATTTCCATCTTTATCCCCATGGACATGGATACAGAAGTCAGAACTACCTCTGCCTGCTTTACCCTGCTGCTCCCTTGCATAATGTCCCTTCAGGTGCCAGATGCAGTTGTCATCCCACCTTTGGCTACTGAGCTAATGCAGATTGCTGCTATTCTGTAGGAAGAAATTAACTGGAATATCCCAAGAGCTATAAAGGAGCAGCCATTTGATTTAACTTGAATTATTTACCATGGAAAAAATCTAACCTTGGGGTATAGTTTAATATTGGATTGACTTTCAGGCAACATAAGAAACCACCTACAGAGACACAAAGAAAAGGATCCTGTCAGCCCATATGTTTTTACAAGATGCACCTCACTGTGCACTCAAGGAGTTAATTAATTATTCAGGCATCTTCAAACAACACCAGGCAACTTTACAGAGCTCACAAGGAGTGAAATCTCTGGATGAGACTTTGGCAATAATCTGTTGATGACAACTGGGTTGGAGCAGGGACTTGCTGAAAATTTTGCAGTTTCTCTCTAGAGGAAGGCAAGATGAGAGTGACTGACTATCAAGAAGAAAGTAGCATTTTTTTCAGAGCATTTTTGTGTTTATAATGTATGTGGCCATCATCCGTTGTCTTCTTGTGAGATCAGGGTTTGTTTTCTCTAATCAGGATAACTTGAGAGCAATTACTTGTTTGTTCATGGTTCCTAGATGAGATTCACAAATAGTAAAATTTTTTATGTCAAATTATTTAGGAAGGAAAAAGTAAAATCTAAACTGCTGTCAGGATTGAATGTTGTACTCAAGTTTTTTAGAGAAATGGCCTGAAGTATTAGTCTGGAAACTTTGCTTGTTTATGGCAAGTTACAAAGGGATTTTTGGAGAAGACAGTATTTCTCACCTGTAGAGGATGCTCCTATGAAGAAAGGTGACACATATGTTGCAACTTAAAGCATTTCAAAGGTGTACTTAGACCTTCTGCAGAAAGAACAGCTTAGATATTTGATACTGAGTCCTTCTTGGTTGCTTAGTGCTGGCTGTATAGCTCATGTATTTGTTATTAATTCCAAGTATTTTCTGGAGCAAACACATTTTCAGGTTCCATTAGTACATGCTCATCTCAGGTACCTGATTGCTGTACAAAACATTTTGTTTTGCTTGTTTTCTTGTATTTGATAAACAATGTGTTATTTCTTCTTTTGGCATTATTTGTGGGATCTGACCTGGATCAGTGTTTTGATGCCTTGAGAGGCTACCTAGAAGAGAGGTTAGACATTGTTGAAGGAATAAAGTAGGTATTTATTAAAAGGCCTTCAAAGGATACACCTTGGACAGTACAAGAGCCTGGCAGAGGCTACCCCCAAGATGTATGATAGATCACACGTTTTCACACTTCTGTAAGTTTTGGTCCATCTACATGTTTGGGGTAATTGTCCAATTACAGCTTCACGTTATGAAGCCCCATCCTCGCAGTTTGCTCTCTTCAATTCCCTGTTGTTTGCACTTTTTGGGCCTGAAGCTGCAACGGTGTCCTTGGTTCTTGGGCTGGAAAAGGATTGTTTAGTCTAACTAAACTGTGAAGAGAACTTGCTAACACTTTATATGAAGTTCAGAGTTATGTACTAATGCAGTACAAATTCTGGAAAATACGAAAGCTAAAACTTAAGGCATCATTTTGGCTATGCATGGTTGCTGGTGCTTGTGATATTTGTGTTCTGTTAGCCCCTGCTCACCAGAGCCTGCTGATGCAGAGGGCAGGGGTGCCTGCAGTGTCCTACACCTGGCTGTGACATCCCTCACTGAGGCCACTCTGGTTTGCACCCTGAGCCCAAAACCTGGTGAAGCTTTCCCAAAACACGTGGGCACTGGCCAAAGGCACTTCCAGAATGAATATTGGAATACCCAGCACCAGTGGGCCCATGGCTGAGGGGGTTTGACTGTGCCAGTGCCACAAGGCTGAAGGAGCTGAATTGAAAGGTCCTTGCAGGTGGTGGCAGGTGTCAGAGGTCCCTGTCCCTGCTGGCATGTGCCAGGAGAGGGAGGCAGGGCTCATGACAGTGATGCTGCCCACCAGAGCTAACTGCCTGTTACAGAGGAGTGGTTCAGTTTCCACAGACAGGAGTTTTGTCTTGTTCATAACCTGCAAGACAAGACAGGCAAGTGACGGAAGGCTTGGCAGATGTAGGGCAAGATCCTCACATGGCAGCAGCTCTGCTCTCTCCTTTGTTTTCATTGCCCTATAAGAGCTATTCCTGACATCTCCAACCAGCAGTATTTGTGAGATACCTCAAAGGTTTTCTGTGAAAGATTTCAGGTGTTCTTGATGCCCTCCTCCATGCAAATTCACTTGCTCCTTTCACAAAAATTCATGTTTTATTATAATGCAAATAACAAATTCTTTCAGATATTCATCTCTTCCCACTCACTTCCTTTTCAACACTGTCAATGATTTCTTTTTTGTCTGTTTTTTCAGTTGAATTTTGATGCTCTGATAAAGAGCCTCAAAGGTCTAGTAATGTGTCAGTGCCTGATTATCATGTCAAATTATGATTTTTAGGGTAAGTCTGTAGTAATGGAACTTTTCTGAAACCCATAACATATTCTACAGCTTTAAAGACACTGCAGTTACTTAAGTGCTTTTAACACTTTCTGTTTGAAAATAAATATTTTATTGGAATAACTTGTATACAAGCATGAAAGTGTTCCTGTGATAAAGTAGCTGAATATTTAAGAATTCCATTAAGTCTTTACCTATTACCTCAATGAAATATGTCTGAACCTGTAACAGGAGCACTGTCAAGGTTTGGATTGCTCAGCAAGGGTAGCACAGAGTTCTGTTGAGTACTAGTGGAAGCAAACTCTTGTTCTTGTCCTTCCTCTCTATCCATTACAGATTGTATCAGCCAACTGTCACATTTCCCACTGTGTTTGGGAAAGGGTCCTATAACATGGGACCTGCATAATCTGGAAAGGAGTCTTTACCTCTTAAGGGATGATTCTGGGAGCAAACAAGGTGCTCAGATTCAGGCTAAATTAACTCTCTCCAGGGAGAAGTCATCTTTGAGCTAAGTCACATGCTGCACTTTGTTTTCAGTTACATTCTTTCTTCTACTTGTAGTACTCTCATTATGAACATTAATCAGGAAATTATAAACACAAGCTTCAATTTGGAAGCAGAAATAAAACCACCACATGTAATCTGAGATCTTCTCCAGAAAGCTTCTGGAGGAAGGTTGAGATGGCATTTCAGCACAACTTGGTCTTCAGATTGAAGGATTTAAAACACAGATTCTTAAAAAAGGTATTTTCTAATGAGTTTCTCACATCATCATTTTGTGGGATCAGTCTTCAGCAATATCCATGCCTTTAAGCTTTATGCTCAGGGATTAAGAACCAATATTAAGAGTATGGTGACTCTATCAGAGATAAGCTGTTGTATTTAACTGTGATGGTGCAATCAAGCTTTTCCAAAAAATTGTAAGTGGCCCTTGACTAAATTAGGCTTATTCAACTGGATGAAATTTAATTTTTGTCAGTTGGCAGGATATTAATGAGCTTGAAGCCTTTTCTAATTCAGCAACTTTTGGCAGAGGAGTGCTGCTGAAAAGGAGGATTAAGTGCTCCAGCCTCTGCATATGGTGCTGAAGGGAAGAGTTTTACCTTAGAGCAGCTTGTAAAACTCTCCTTGTAGGAGAGGTGTCTGCAAGAGAGGTGGGGGGATACTGACCCCTCTGTTAGCAACACTGAATTTTTTGGGGCAAGCATCCTTACTGCAGAGAAGTTAATGTCCCACAGTACTTAGTGAGTGAAGGAATGTCCCTGGCTGGAGTAACAGAGTGGGGAATGTTGGTTTTGTTCTGGGGTGCATTGCAGGCAGATCCCACTTTGCACAGGGATTCCCACAGGCTGGTCCTGTAACTGTCAGTGACACAAAGCCCCCTGTGCAGGAAAATCCTGGGGTCCTGTGGCACATATCAGTGCATTGATTTACCCAAATTGAGATGGAAGCCTCTTCCACCACTTGTACAGGTATTGGTTAAAACAAGTAATGCCAGGCTGTGACAACAGCCTGTTGTACAACAGCACCAGGCAACTCTCTAATCTTCAACTTTTTTTCTTTGCTGCATGAAACACCTTGATTTGAGTATAATTAATATAGGAATTCGGTTTCTCCACTATCCTTTATTTCTACAGAGGTTTGGCATCACAACCATCTAAAACATAATCTGTATATTGAGATTTTGTTCTGTGGTAAGTTTAAATTGTGATTTGAAAATGGGATGAAAAGCTGAGAGGTAATACAAGGTGGAATTAAGGAAAGATAATAAGAATGATTTCCCATCTCACCATCCATTTTGTCATCTGCCAGCCTCTTTGTCAGTTTGTCATCACAGATGATGTTTTCTCCTTTTCTGCTCACTCCATATTTAAATTGATCAATATTTGTATTGTGCTTGCTGGCATCATCTTATTTGTAAGTCCCATTTCTGTATTATTGAGCCTTACCCTGCTCTAGAAAGTAGTTGTGTGCCTGCCACAGCTGACCTTTAGTGTAATTTAAATATCATTTCTGAGCCCTGAGAACAGGAGGTGTTTTAGTGTTTGCACACTAGGGAGAAATGCCAGTGTCCCGGTGTGGAAGGGATGGAGAAGCTCTGGTACAGGCAATCAGAGCCTCCCCTCTGCAGCAGCTTTGCTTTCAGCATGCAGATGGCATTTATTCTGACTGAAAGCTTCCTGTGAGAAAGGAACCCAAGATGCCTGACTAGTCCTGTCAATCCTCCTTGCTGATTTCTTCTCCACCTTGTGTTCTGCTTTAGACTATTCATTGCTACATGTGATTTTTTTTTTCCCTACTGTGCAATGCAACGCATTAGAAGTTGTGCACAGACTGTGATACTCAGTTTGTACTATTTTTTCTTTCATATTATATGGCAATCTTTTATTGATTGTAAAGTTTGCCACACAGTTCTGCTATGTTAGGTCAAATTAATCTTTATGGTTGCCTTTGTAAACTGAGGACCTCACTTCTAACATTGTGCTTGGAATACTATTTATCTAAAAATGTAGATTACGCTTCATATAATTTAGGACCATTGAGGAGATGATAATCTGTTCTGTGATGCATTTTTTTTTACTGGAAGATTTCTTTGACTCCAGTGTCCCCTGTGTTCTCTCTACTGACAGCATCCAGAAATACCTCAGAAAAATGAAAACAAGTGAGATGTTCTCCCTGTTTTGCTTGTTCCAGCAAACATTCACTTAGCCAAGTTAACAAAGAGCTCAGCAGCCACACAAGGCTTGTTTATGTTGTTATGGGCTGTCTGTGTAATCACTTCCAGAGCCAATAGAAACCTAAAGGAAAAAATTGCCAAGCTGCAGCTGGAGGACTGCAAACAATCCATGACATTTGGTGAAAGTTTAAATTAACATATGTTATAGCAGACAACAAGCAAACAGCTGGGGAATACACCAGCTGCTATCCATAAATAATGTTACGTTATCAGCACCTATATTTATATGAAATTTTACTGGGTAAAGATGCAAACCAGGATTTCATTACTTAACAACGTGAGTGCACTGTAGGAAGAGCCTTGGCTGCCTCCAGTGTGTGCCATGTGCTGCACAATCAGCTCAGGTCCCCCCAAGCTGCCACCTGAAACCCAAGGTCTGGGCTCTTAAGCACTGAAGAGTTTCCAGATTTTCAGAAATGTTTTCTCTCTACTGATGTAAAAGGGCTGAAATTATATTTTTGTTCATCAGCATTTGTGTTGTTGGGCTCTAGACTGATGTGTGGTTGGTGACTTTTGATTTTAGTGTTTGTATCACCTTCTAAAACTGGGCAGGGGATACCTTTTACTCTTTAGACAGAATATTTTCTAGTTATTGCATCTTAAATTTTGTTGTTCTTTCTTGCTTATGCAGAAAGATGCAAACTTGGCAACTCTGTTCAAAATACTTGTTAAATATATAACAGAAAACTCACTCCAGACATAATTCTGTTAACCAAGTGGGGAAAGGGGCTTCTCTGTGATCAGAATTGAATCTCTCTGGTTCAGAGTTCATGTTAAAATAATCACAAGATATAAGATTTAGGATTTGACTATTCCTCTCTTTACAGACCTGCAATAAATGAGCTTAACTGTTGGTTATGGATGGTTACTGAATATAATCTGGTTTTATAGTCAACATTAATACAAAGGTTTCATATTAATTTTTCCAAGTTTTCTGGCTAACATCTGTTCACTTTAAAAATTCTCCTGGGCAGCTATATGAATTATAATTGGTATTTTCCAAAACTGATCAGACCTGTACAAGTAGTTAAAAGAACTCCTGTCACATCTGTTGTCCAACTGGGTATTTTTCATTAGAGTGGGGAGAAATGTGGCTTTTACTAAGGAGAATTGACAATCTTGCTCAGGAAAATAGTAGTTTCTTTGTAAAGCTAGATAGTAATTTATGTGTTTTAAGTACAAAGGCTCCTATTGATAGATGCTTATGCTAAGGAAAATATTCACAGGGAATATGTGGAGCTTAAAAGCAAACAGATGAATGAAAAATGGTCTTTTTATCATCAGCACACTTGGCATATTGCTTTTAAATAGCTCTAATACAGATAGAAGATACATTAAGAAAGCTATTTAATTCAGGCACTTTGCCAAGAATAGGCAATGATGTTGTTTACAGTTTATTAATACTGAATAGAGTGAAATTATATTCAATTTTAGTATCTGGAGAAAACAGGGCTTACTGAAAGGTCAGACAATTGAAAGGCTGCCCAGATTCTACAAAACGCAGGAGCTGAGGGTGTGATCTGGAGAAGCACAGTAAAAGTATCAGAAGAGAATCAATTGAAAGGAACCTGATCTGAAAGGTTCATCCTCTCTAATTGCTGTATCACATTCCTTGCAATGCAAATTATTATATATGCTGACTCTCTTTAAGCTGAGCAAAGGCTATGTGAGAGTAAGTGGAAACTGGAAAAAATAATTGCAGCTCCAGGCTGAAAATTGGTGTACCTGACCCAAAACTCCTTAGAGGCAATTTGCCATGCCTTGCTTTAGGAAAAGTGAGGATCCATTTAAAGCAACCAACTCACAGCAGCAATGACAGGGATTTGCAAAGCTCTACCAAGTTGCCACAGTTACTGGAGAGGAACAAATTGGGTCATTTGTCATTGAAGAGAGTTGGTTTTTTTCCTGCTTGTGATATTTCTTTTCCCTGTACCCTGTGTTGTGAAAACCTGTTACCATCCATCCTCACAGTCTTCAAATGTGCCCTGGAAAAGCTGGCAGGTTCAGTGGGTCTATCTGGGATACAAAACATTCAGAATAATCCATCACTTCTCCCTTGGTTTTGGTATTTCATTTTTTTGCCCCTTAAGTTGTCCTTTGGTGTCCTGGTAGCACAGAGTGATAAACTCCAGTTAAATAAAAAAAACAAACAAAAAATCCTTCAACTGGAAGGTTTCTGAGGGAATTGGGAAGTATGAGATGATGACACAAACCCTACTGTGTTGCAAGTAATCTCCATCTGGGGAAAAAAAGCAATGATGTGTGAGGAGTGTGAAACTGAAATCAACACTAACACTTAGAAATACACACAGTATTAGTAATGTGAATTCAACCTCTGCCAATACTGTCCATTAAAATACTTTGGACAAAAGACTCAAACTATCCTGCTCTTATCTGGAAAGGAATCTTTGTAGACAAAAGGTATTCTCATATTGCAAATAATTACTTGAATCAAAGATCACAGATTTAAATTTTTGAGATAGATCTTAGCTTCAACCCACACTGATGCCAAACTCTTCTTGCCTTGGTTATTTTCATGCACAATTTTTGCAGTAGGAACCTGATGGGAAAATGTCTTTGCTTTCCTCACTCTTGAGACTCATTAATGGCTGCAGTGAGTCTGTTCTGGGGAAAAAATGGTGTTGCTGTAGGGTCATAGGAGCACTCATTAGTAAGGCTTGGGGGGTAGTGTTATTGACTGTGCATCCCAAAAAATATTATTTAAAAAAAAAACAAAAACCAAAAAACTTTAACAGCCTAAAAGCCTCAGTATCACACAAACATTCATAATTCCATGTGTCCTATGGATACCTGCACAGCCTGAAAACATGGAGGGACCTTTCCACACACATCTGTGTTTCTGTCCTTCTTTTGATTTCCCTCACTAAGCTCTATCCTTTCATGTTCTGGTTTTCAGTCTGGGATAATAACAGTAAATTAAAGGCCACATAAAATGGTCTATATTTATTTTCAAATGAGGAAAAAATTATGTGCTTGTTTCTGATTTCTACAGCAACAAAAAGGATGTGTCTTGATTATAATTAACCTGACTGAGAATGCAAAGTAATTAAATTGTTCCTTCAGCTGTTATGTGTAACATAAGTGGTCTTCTAGACAAAAAAAATCAATGGAATAGCTTATATTTCTAGCAGCGCCTTGTGAAAGCTCACTACTCTGATATCCTCAGATGTGTCAGAAGAAGCCAAGTTGTCATTTCAGTGCAGGGAGGTGTGAAAACAGAGCCACCATTTAGAAGGATGCTAAAGGATATCATGAACTAAACCTGAACAAATATAAGTATGACCTTTAAAGTGTTTAGCTTTAAGATACTTGGTTAGGGGTTTGTAATCAAGGTGCAGTAGGAAATTGAGAATGTATTGGGTTTCATCATGTGAAACTGCAGGGTGACAAGCAGGTGTGCTCAGAGAAAAGGAGATGTTACTGGTCAGCAACACTGGTTAATGGGAAATAGCTGCCAGAAGTGAGGGGTCCTGCCTTGCATGAGAGGAGAGGCCATGTGAAAGAGCAGCAATTGCATATCTGCCAGGAGAAATCCTCACAAGGTTAGGATTGCAGTCTGAGAAGGTATAAGTTACTGGGGAATGTGATCTTTCTGCTGCTCACAGCTTGTGTCTCCTGGAGGCAGCAGAATGAGGAACATGAAGGTTTAGAATACACTGATGCATGCAAAGGAAAGCCAGCAATGGGCTGGGAAATTAGAGGCCACCTACAGCCATTTGACTTTATTAATCAGAGCTGTCAAACACTGAGGAAAAAATTGTGTACTACTGTAATATGGTTGATGGTGACTACCTTAATGATTATAAAATTCTTGGAATAAGGATAAATGTGAACAAATGCTGTAGCAATTTCCTTCTCTCAAAGTGAGTAACTGTGTGATTAGTGGAGTTGTGTTTTAAAGTTTAAAAGAAAGAAATAACTGCAAGCCAAAACAGCAAATAGGGAATAAAAATACTTCTTTTACAAGGAAAATTAATCTTAGCAGGCCCTAAAAATGACTAATCATGTGAGCCATGCAGTCAAGAGCAGGGTTTTTCTTGCTCTGCTGTAGCCTGTAGGTAGTGAAATCTTTGCCCTGAAGGTTGTTACTTGTCACACTAATTCACAGTGCTCAATTCTGCTGCCATTTTGTTCTTTGGTCAGGCTAGACTGTTACAGCATTTACAAAGGGTGTGTGGTTTTTCCACAGACTTGGAATAAAGACTGACAGACCCAAGCATCTAAGCAAATTAAGTCTTGACCTCCTTTACAACTCTTTCACAAATCAGAGCCTCATGAGGTGTGGCCCTGGACATATACTTGGCAAATGTACCCTTTAATATTGGCTCTCCAGCTCAAGTATTTATAAACAAGAAGGGCTGCTCTTCACTCACACATATTCCAGGGGCAGCATACATCTTGCATTTAATGTATTATAGAATACTGGATGTTCTCATAGTTGCTGTTCCACAGGTCTGTATCCTGCAAGTAGATATTTAAAAAGTGAAAAACCCGATGGCAGCCTCTCTATCCATAATTCATTTGTTTATGCATCTATTACCATACATACTTTGTCTAATGGCACTGATTAAATAGCTAATTAGAACAATATTGGTTTCAAAAAAACCCCAAACCTGCCAGCCCTTATGCCCCATGGACAAATGGAAGGAGGGTGGGATCTGTCCCTGGTACATCCCTGGGGATTCCTCATTTACAGCTCTAATAAATCTATATTGCCTGAGGATCTTGCCCCCAAGATTTATGCTTTTCCCTTCAGCAAGCTGAAAAATTTCCCCATCTTCCCCGCTTTAAATTTTAAGTCAGAAGGGAATGAACTTGGAGAATAATGAGGAGAACAGGAGGCCCAAAGACAAAAGACAGTAAGCAGGATTTCCAGCAACAAAACCAAAATATCCTCTAAGGTATGTTTTGGCAAGGTCTTTGTATTACACTAAGAGTGTACAAGAAATAACCCTGACAAGATGGATATCTTGGAAAGTTTTCCCCATCTGGAAACTGCTCTAGGTTTTCACTTCTCCAGGGGACTACTGCCATGTTTTCTTAGAGGGGATAATTTTGTACATGTATTTGCACAAGTAGTGCTTAGTGTTTTGACAAGGAGAATGCCCCATTTTTCATCATAATTAGGCCCTTCCAGAGATAATAACACATCTCTTTTCCTAGCTTGGCTGGTGTTGCTGATGTGACTTTAGATCTGAGAATTCTTTGGTTTCTGGTATTGCTTTTCTTAGGGAATGAGGACCATTTAAAGTGCTACTAGGGAAGCAGCAGGTAGCACAAGCTGTCATTTTGTGCAGTGAAGCAGATTCCAGATCAAGGATTCAGTGTGCAAGGCAAGCTTGCTGCTGGCCTTTGTCTTTAATGACATTGATCCCAATATAAAGATATGCCCTGAGTATCATTGCTGCCATCCTGTCCCCCTGTGCTCATCTACTGCTCAGTCTGCAAACACCAACTTTACACCACTGTCTAGGCTGCCTTAGTAGAGCCATCTGTCATACCCACACTCTTCTTTGTGATAGTCCTTTCATCAACTCTGCAAATGAAACTTTGCATGGAATCCCAGATTTCTGTGAGCACCTCACCTTGCTGGACAACATTCTCTGAGTTGTTTGTGGTGAGGATCCTCTCACTTGGTGCAAGTAGTGTGGCTGGAAAACAAAATGCTGCGTGCATGCCTTGGAGACTGACGAGACCTTAGAATTAGATCCATCTCATCCACTTTCAATTCAAGTCAAAACTCCATCCCAGCTCAAAGTAAATTTGTTTACAAGGAGAAAAGGAGGTCTGGTTTATTTTACTGTGGAGAGAGCTTGTTAAAATTGCTTTTGGAAAGCACAGCCCTTTGTGGAGGGCACAGGCATTTTTGTGAATCAAACTTTCAGCCTTGAAATTTGGAGAGGGAGGGTAGCCCAGGATGACACAGGAGGCTGTATTGGAGAATGTGATTTTGCTGATTTAGTTATCCAAGGCTATTAGGTAGTTTGCATTTTTGAAAATCAACAGTAGCACATGTTGATTCTGGATTTTTTTTTTCATTATTCTAAATCTACTTTCTGGTTTGGTAGCAATTTTGTTTAATAACAATTTCTATTGATTATTAAGCACCAAAAGAAAAGAATAACTGGTATTTCCTTCAACAATTATCATTCATCTCAATGGTCTATTCAGTTTTTCTCATTTCCTCCTCTCTTTTAAGGATGTAATTCTGTAATTTCTAGAAGTCAGGCTTTGATACTGGATCTGGAAAATTTAAGACTTTGTTCTATACAGTGGCTATTGAATTATTTCCAGTGTGTAATTATGTTATTGAAGGATGAAACTAAATGAGTAGAAAATATTATGAAACCTATGTAGAATAAATATAAGAGATGTGTACTGTGGGTTTGGTTTTTTATTTGAAGCATGTGTGACTATAACATTCTGTTTGTTCACAACATACCAAGGTGTTATTTTATTACATTTGATCAGCTATATTCTGGTTGAGTTATAGTTGTGATTTTTTTTTTTCTTCTCTGCATATCAAATAATTTTCCTTTAAGCAAACCTGATATCAGTGTGGAGGAGCAGGATTTATTCAAATTAGGTGGAAGCACCAAAGCTGACAAGGGTCTCACAGAATGAAAGAAGATGCAGGTAGAGCATGTTTCTGAAATCTGTTTAATGCCAGCACACACAGATCTGAAATGTGAGGGTGAACTTGTTGTCCAGGCAGTTCTGATGAGCTCCTTTTTCATGGTTATTTGGTGTCTAAGGGCTGCTGCATCCATGCTGCTCTGAGTGTGTGATTGTTACTCAGAATATTTGCATAAATGTGAGGTTTGTTCTCTGGGACAGAAAGGGACCCTGCTTGTAAGGAGGAGTGAGGGAAGGGTGTTGAAGGAACCTTTATCCAAGTGTATCCAACACTCAGCATATTCTCCTGCCAAACTGAGTTTATCCCACTGCAGGCTGCAGTGCTCATGGGTCACAAACACAGGGCCAGTGAGATCACTTTTTGACTGAGCAATCCCTTCTGTGACTTCCCAATTCACAATGTTAACCAGCCAGACTGTTTGCATGTGGCACAGAGGTTTTTTCTGCTGGAAATGGAACCTGTCCTTTTCCACAGCTGCCAGTGTCAGTCCCCCCTGTGCTGGGAGAGCTCCTGGAAGTGCCCACACTTTCTGATGGAGGAGTTTGCATTTAGTGCTTCCCTAATGCAGTACAACAGGCAGATTTATTAGCAAACAATATTTTTGCTGTCAGGCAGAACCATGGGCTACCCTAATTCACAGAATGTGTCAAGAATTCAAATTGAGAGCTCTTTCTCCTGACATATTCTGCCCACGTGGTTCCCAGAAGTGGATTCCTGCATCCTGCACATCACAGTATGGTGCAAAGGCAGGTATTCTCCTGTTTCTTTTAAACACTGACTCACACCTTTAATTTAAAAGTATTTTAAAGTACAGCTCATAAAGAGATGAATTAATGTACTGTAGTCTAATATTTTAAAGAAAAATTGTTTTGTGAGCAGAACTTGGTTTTAATAGTTGTTCTTGACAGGGTTTTTGCCTTATATTCCCTAATATCTTACTGCCAGTTACAACCAGTTTCCTCTGGTTGTCTCATTATTCCTTGACAATCTCTCTCTTGCAGGAAGCCTATCTGCCTGCAGCATCCCCAGTTCATTTGGCTGGACAAATTGCTGTGGCTCGTTCAGAGCACATATGTGCTGATTTGCTGGCTCTTATCTCTGAGAATGGGGAAAGATCTTTCCCTCAGCTGAGGCAATAATTTGGATCCCTTTTGAACAGTCAACTGTTTTCATTATATTTGCAGTGGTTTCACACCTCTGAAAGCTATGCCTTTCTAAAAGGGGCCAGGAAGTTCAAGGGTTATTAAGGGAGACAGCCACATGGAGAGACTGCACAGATTTCCCCTTGTCAGGAAACTGGACAAAATAACATGACTACAAATGAATTTTGGGGCAGGGGAGAATTGGTAATGCTAATCTAAAAAAGTTTTTTGTTTGAAAATCAGAACTTAAAGAATTGCATGTGGATTTATAATTCTTGTAGTGATCGATCCCATGATGATGATAAATATAGAGTCTTTGAAAGAACTGTTGAAACTAATTTGAATGAATAACAAGAATTTTTTCACTTTGTATTTCTGAACATTATGTAGTGGCTCTTTGATATCCATAGGAGCATGCATATTGTACTTGTCACTGGTATAGGGGAAAAGTTTTTTAAAAATCCTAAAAAAATGAGGATCACTTTTAGAGAAAGGAGTTTTGGCAATATAAATGTATTGGTGTAGTACAATGTCTTAAAAATTGTATCAATGGGTTTTATATTCCCAATTGGCTATCTGAAATAGAAACATTAATATCAGGGGAAGATACAATATTTCAGTGCTGAGAGATATGAAACCTTGACCTATATGACTTGCTGAAAAACAAAGCAGAGTGATTCACAGTTCCAGAGATTAAGGCAGGAAACAGACACTGGTGCTATTTAACCTTCCAGGGCACCTGCTGGATGTAATTTCCAATAGGGATTGATGGGTGAACCCATACAAGAAGAGCATGACTCAAAATAAATGTTCCCAACCAGATAAAACAACTGGCAATGCCCCACAATCCCATTAGCTCCAGAGACAGCACTCAAAATCCTTTCAAGAAAAAATGTCTATTGCCACAAAATATTATCAAATGGAATAGATCCCCTTTATTACATGGAAAAGATGAAGTAACTTTCTGAATATACTGTATTAAACAAAAAATGTTGAAATTCATAGAGTGAAAAATTATGAGCTTGGGTTTTTATAAGATTTGAAAGGTCAGGAGGGTAAGCAGATGGCTAGCTGTAGAATTTATTATGCTTTTAGCAATTGTTTTGATGTTCCAGGTGAAACCTTGCAAGCTTATGAGGCTGTAAAATTCTATGACCCAGCATTAAAGTGAGGATTATGCTCATAATATGCATGTGATTTTAGAGATCAATCTATCACACATTTATTATCTGCCAAAAACTCATGGGATTCAGTGTGATTAATATCTTGAACTACAGTTTTTACTATTCTGTAATAGTACATCCCTTTTTTGTTACATTTTGCATTTTTTTTCATCTTTATGAAAATAACACAACCAAGCTTAGATAATTAAATGATACTCTGGTAGTGCTCAGTGACTTTCCAGCAACCTTTCAGTGCTCAAAAATGCCCTGATTTTACAAGGCATGTAAAAAGTTGTGTTCAGTGATAGTTGTTACTTTGTCAGGTACACCAAGCTATGCTTAACAGTATTAATAATCAATAATTGTAAAATATTCCTGGTTTCCTATCTGAGTTTGAAAACATAAATGCTTTGTTTCTGCCTGAAAGAAATTGCTAAGCTCTTTTTTCAAAGACAGCTAATGTGGCTGAATTTCCCATGATAATAAAGACAGGATATAGGAAAATTACCAGTGGCTTCCAACTAATGCAGCTTACCATTGGGTTCAGCCTCCTGTCTGGAGAATACTGACCGAGAACAGCAGGTGGGAAAAACAAGGAGATGGATATTTTCAATATTTTCTTCAGCCTGGGAAAGAATATACTATTTCAGGATTTCCCAGCTCTTGAAGGAAGTGGCTGTATTTTTTTCCTCAGTTGCAAAGGCATGCAAGTTTCTCATGCCAGTAGCTCCATTTTATGCACATGCCCATCTGCAAGTCTGTAGAGAAGTCTTACTGCCCTGTTTATTAATTCAGCCAGCAGCTGGATTCATTCACTCTTTTGCCAAGATCTTGAATTTTTTGTTAGCCTTTAATTTGTCTGTTGTGTTTTTGGGCGCTGATGGCTGAGCTCAGTTTTGGGTTGTTCTGGTGGGACTATTATATTTTAATGTACAGCCACTAGCAGGGTTCTGCAGGGCTCTGCCTTGGGCCCAGTGCTCTTCAACATCTCATCAACACCTTGCATGCAGGATTTGAGGGGATATTCAGTAAGTTTGCAGGTGATACAAGACTGGGGGGAGCTGTTGGCTCCCCCAAAGGCAGACAAGGCTCTGCAGAGAGACCTCAACAAATGAGAGATGGGCAGTCACCAACCGTGTGGAGTTTGGCAAAGGCAAATGTTGGATTCTGCACCTGGGATGGGGCAACCCTGGATGTGCAAACTGAGGAATGAGGGCTGGAAGGCAGATGAGGAAAGGGACCTGGAGAGCCTCATCTGTGGCAAGAGAACACGAGCCAGCAGTGCCCTGGCAGCCAGGAGGGACATCCCTGTCCTGAGGGCATCAGGGACAGCATGGCCAGCAGGGCAAGGGAGGGATTGTCCCCTCTGCCCTGAGCTGGGGAGGCCTCACCTCGAGTGCTGGGGGCAGTTTTGGGTGCCACAATACAAAAAAAGACATTAAAGTACTAGAGAGCATCCAAAGGAGCACGAGGATGATGAGGAGCCCGGAGGGGGAAGAGTGTGGGGAGCAGCTGAGGGCACCTGGTCAGTTCAGCTGGAGAAGAGGAGGCTGAGGGGAGACCTCATTGTGATGAAGGGGAAGAGGAGGGGCAGGCACTGATCTCTGCAGTGACAGGACCAGAGGGGATGGCCTGGAGCTGTGCCAGGGGAGGTTTAGGCTGGATAGAAGGGAAAGGTTCCTCACTCAGTGTGGTTGGGCACTGGAACAGCTCCCCAGGGCAGTGCTCACAACACCAAGCTTGCCAGAGCTCAGGAAGCATTTGGACAATGCTCTCAAGGGTGACTCTTGGGCTGTCCTGCACAGGATGCTGATGGTCCTTGTTGGTCCCTTCCAACTCCATGTGTTCTGTCATTCTATTCCTTGATAATGATTTCAAGTTGGTTACCTAAGGTGAGGTATCAATAATAACTAGATTTCTCCTCAAATGTTGTTGTTTTTATCTATATGGTTTCATATCAGGCAGTCAGTGCCCAAGCACTGAATCTAAAGGGTTGCTATTTAAATAATTCCACCCTGCCAGAATCTTCCACAGGCAGAATCTCCCTGTCCTCACTTCAGCACCTTTGTGTTGACTGGAGTTGGTGTGTAGTTTCTGCACCAAAAGGAGCAGTTAACTAAATGCTAATTAAAAGCAGCATGTCAGTTTATTGTGCTCAGTAGGAGCAGTCTGAAAAGAACATGAACCTGAATTAATTTTTTTTTCCCTTAGACCCCATGAGGCTTGAGGGGAAAAGCCTATTAAGATAACTCAAATGAAAATTTGAGATGGGCCTAAGAAGCTTCCAACCCTGTGAAATACTTCCCTGGAGCCTCCCCACACCTACACAGTGGCTTCTCTGCCTGTCAGATCAATATACCACAACTTCTGAAACCCAAAATCTGTCTCAGGCTCCCATCGGTCCTGGTGCCACCAGCCAGCTCTGGGCATGGTCCTGTGAAGTTTGTTGATGCTGCTGAGCCCTGAAGCCACTCATGGGAGGGATCCATTTCCATGCTGATCTCTAATTGCAAAATGAGTTTGTATATCAGTTTGATAGGCTTTAGGTTAAGCTTTAAGATATGGTAAGATATAGATAAGGAGGGCAGGATGAAAGGTAGATGAGGTAGAGGAGTGTGAAAAGACCTAAAATTCACACATAGACCAAATTCAGTTGTTTGTCTTGCATTGTTTTGTAATGCCTGGGCTCCACAATTAAAGCAAAGAAAAATCTGGTTATTGCTGACAGCATTCAAAAGTGAATCCATGAACCACAGGCAGACCTTCAATGGCTCATTGGAGCCATGCCCATTTGCTGCAGCAGAAAATGGGAGTTCACATTATCATAGATGCAGTTTTTAGTGCTTCCAGCAGCAGAGAAGAGGAAGGATTTTCCTGTGGTTTAAGTATAAAAGAGATGGTTCTTTTAAGTGCTTAGTAAATGTCAAATGTTTGCTGCTTCCTGTGTTTCAGTGAAGCATTTTAAATCCAAATGCATCCTTGAGGCCAAGTTTGTTAGCCCTTGGTAACTGAGGTGTGCATGGCTGAGCTGATTGACCATGGTGTAGTACGTGACTTTGAAGCCTTCCACTCTGTGGGTCTTTCCCATCACACTCTTGATTTGTGCCCTTCCTTGGTCCTTCAGGTGGTGTGGCCTTATTAAACTCTGAACTTCCAAATTAGAATAAAATTCACTTTTTGCTGGGATCCAGCATACTGTCAGTGAGAAACTTTTTCATCAGCCTTCTCCTAACTCCTTTTCTCCTGATGTCACTGTGAGATCAGGATGATGGTGTAGAAGAGCCCTTGCTTCAGAGGAAACACTGGAGCACATACTGAAAACATCAGTTACCGAGAGGATACAGTAATGCTTCTTATAAGCAGTAATGGATTTTCTAAAAAGTCTTTAAGCAAGCAAATATTGTTAAGAGACCTATTTACTGTAGGGGTCAATCTCAGTACATTTTATTGTAAATGTGTGGTTTGTTTCTCTGTCCCTCTAATCCTCCAAGGAGAATAAGGTAGAAAGCAAAAGCTTAAACTCAGTTTTGGCTGAAGCCAGACTCCTAACATGCCAGATTGGTAACATCTCTCAGAGAGCTTTAAGGTGAGGTAGTCCAGAAGACTGGAAAGCTGTTTCACCACAACACAAGGGGACTCCAGGCATTTTCCACATTTTTGTAGTAATATTATAGGTAGGGTGCTAGGACATGTGTCAGTGTACCAGAGGAGGGCTGGAACAATGCATTGTCACACATCCTTTACCACACAACCATTGCACTGTGCTGTACCAGTCTTTTGTCAGATCATTTGGCTCTCTTTCTATTGTTCTTTCTTCCAGCTCTTCATTTCATCTGGCTGAGAAGAAAAAAACAGTCCTTAATGAGAGGCCACTCTGTCTTTGGCCTTTACCAGCTTCAAGAAAAATTTGTAGTCTTATAATAATCAAATTGTGTAAGGCTAACAGATTTTAATTGTCCCAGTTATTTTCTTATATAGCCTGAGAAAAGTTACCAGGTTTTCATGATTCACTCAAAGTTCATAAGAGGCATAAAGCTCCCCAACATCACCAGCTGATGGAGTTATTCCCTCAGCTCCACATTCATCCTTCCAGCTGCAGTGACTTTGTGAATGGAATTATTATCTAAAAGCTTCTGAGCCAGTTTCCTTCTCCAGCATGCAGAACACCCTTACTGTGCTGGTGCAAGTGAAATTAAGGTTCCCATGACACTCCCATATCCTTTTCATCCAACTTCTACCTGATCCCTTTCCCAGCAAAGTACTTCAATATGCTGAAAATGCAATGGTTACACTAAATTAAACCACTGGCTTGGTTCATCCCTCAATATCTTTGGCTGTGTGTAAGCTGTTACTGAATGCATAAAATATTATTCATTGAATTATTACTGGTCATCTGTGGGGTTTTAATGCATTAAAGGGTCTCTTCAGCTTCAAGAGCAGTTGTTGTAGCAGGTTGAAAAAAAATCAATGGGCTCTTTCCCATCAGATAACACAAATCCCTTCCTGATAAATGCAGTTTCTCACAGAATGCCAACAATCTGCAATGATTCAGGACCACATGAGCAGAAATGAGCTTAGCCACAAGTCTGTGACAGAGGTTTAAAAAGACATGTCATGAACTTTTGCTCTGAAATTGTAAATCTCTTTGAATTGTAAGGGGTTCCCCACCACCTATCATTTCTTTTTTGTTAGATGGTCCTGACAAGTACAGAAGCACAGGCCTGACTTTATTATACAACCATGCCAAGCCCTCTGGGAGGTCCCATTATTGAGAGAGCTAATTTCCTACCCACATAAAAAAAAATCTTGTTAATTGATCCCTTTTAAAATACATGCTAATACATGCTAGACAGTCACCAATATAGCTCTTCAACATATATAAATATATTTTAGGAAATAAGCCCAAAAAAAGCTATTTATATGGCTGGTATAACATCTTTATACTGACTGTGCACACCAGACCACACTCCCTGCTGCTGCCAGAAGGTCTCTTCTGGCAGTGTGTACTGTGCCCCTCTTTTCCACCCTACTACTTTTATCTCCAGAACTCTCCAGGCGTCTCAGTGCACATTCTAGATCCCCCGTGGGACAGGAGCTGACAGCTGGAAATGTCTGGAGTGGTTGCAGCTCGGTGGAAATGAAGTGTGAAAACATGAAGTGAGCCCATGAAGTCGTTGTGCATGTGAATTGATTTGCTGTGTTTGATATGAAGAGTATTAGTGACTTGCCTGTTACTTTTGTAGTGTGTTTTCTATTACAGAGCATTAAGCAGCTGAAAACTACAAATGCTGTTAACTAGTGAAATCCTCTCATGAAACCTGAAATATTGTTAATTCTTAATGGAATTTTTAGTTCTTAGTAGGAGCATATATAGTCAAGTTAATATCTCATGTTGTGGCACTTGTTAACAGCTCTTTTTCACTGCCCATTTGGAGTGTGTGTAGCTTGCTTATTAGACAAAATCTGGAACTTCCTGATTCCTCTAGAATTAGGCTTTAGTGGACCCACATGTGGGATGGCCAAGTACAGACTAGATAAATTATCTCAGCTTTAACTCCTTGCCACCTCTGGTAGGATTACTCAAATCTGAGTACCAGAAGTGTGTTAGGAGCATGCCTAAACTGAACTAATAAATAACTCCCTGAGCTATTATGGTTTCTCAGTATACAGAGTTTTAACAGCATATTCAAATTTTAAGCTGTTCTGAAGTAACTGAAGAGAGATTTATCTGTCTGTGCACTAATACAGTTCCACCATAAAACCTGATCTGTGTCCCTTAAACTTCATTATATAATCCTTAAGTTGTAAATTAATACCTTGAGCAGGCAGGAGCTCATATCTGCCTTTCTAGAAGGTTTGTTTAGCTCTGTCAGGTCTTGATAAACAGCCACAAGGCTCCCATCTGTGTTAAATTTGACTTCATTGAGGGCTCTATATAGGATTTTAAAGAATTGGAATTTTTTGGTTCCTCAAGGAATAAACAATAGGGTTGTTTTTTTAAACATTGACTGGGATCAGTTTAGTTTTTTAAAATTGGAATACTTATTTTAATGCTTTATGAAATATTTTAATAAATAGCTCAAATATTAGCATTAATATAGAGTTTATTCTTCTGAAGCTTTCTTGGAATTATTTGACACAAGGTACAATAAATGTACTAGACTTTGACCCCACAGACTTTTACCATATGTCAGTCCTTGAGCATTGTGTGTGTTCTTTTGTAAAGCAATCTGCTTTAGATATATTGTCAACATTTATATAAAAGTGTTAGTGGAGATAAGGGACATTATTGATGATAAAGTGTTTTTATTATATTGTTCAGTGAAATTACTTGAGGCTACCCTTGAGAAGATGCACCTTAGAGCCTTTCTGTGATTCTCTCCTGACAAAAAGGGCCATGATGACAAAACAAGGATAAAGATCAAAATATCAGCCAAGATTAGAAGATCTATATTAAAATTAGTAACAGCTCTCCTCAAGTAAAGCATGTAATGGCACATCTGGAGAGTGCAGAGGGGTTTCAGAGACTGTCTAATCATATCCTGAATGGTCTGATTGATGCTGCTTGCAGACACAATGTCGAGGGCTATGGAAGAAGTAATTGCACAGTTTCTATTTGTCACAATATTCCTTGATGGGGTTTCTGATGTTAGTAATTTGTCACAGTGGTTCATTGTCTCGCTGGATGTCAAACAAAATGGAGATGCCAGAGAGCTGATGATTTGCTTTCAGGATGTCAGTGTCAGGGCTGTGGGAACAGAGTGTGATGAATTTTGGGGTGACTGGGAAAGGGCAGCGTGCAGCAGGGCTCTGGCTGTAGGGAGTGGAACTGGGTGCTTCAGGAAAGAATTAATGGGTGCTGAGTGGAACTGGGTGGTTCAGGAAAGTATTAATGGGTGCTGGCCTTTTTTTTGTGACTATAACACCCCTGTTCAGACTCCTATTATCCCCTGGGATCTCACCTCAAAAGTATTTGAGGATGATGCTCTTTTCAGGCAAACAACACATATTATGGATCTGCTCAATATTTGTTAAGTGGCATGTCTGTCTGGGAGTGTGATTTACAGTCTTGTCATGGTGTTTTCCCCTCAGCTTACAAACTGTGGGGAAAAGTGTCTGAGACTCTTCACCACAACACTGTATCACTCAGAAAAAGGGTTTTTTCAGGCTGGTGCCTTCCTATGATGGAGTAAAACTAATATAATCTCTGGTAGCTGTAGAGGGGGCTGACCTTAATGGTGGGGACCTTCAGGGTGCCCAGGACCAAACCACCTTACAATTTGTCTGGTCTTACAATGCTACCTGGTCTTTGCCCTGCCCAGTGAGGGATATAGTGGGGATGATAACATTTTCTTCCTCTCTTTGTGTTTATCTTATTTTTGTTTAAAACTCTTTAAGCCATAGACAAATCCTTAACTACACAAATATGTATTGCCTATTATAGACAGAGCTTAACCTTGATGGGGAGGGATTTTAACCTTCATGGAGGTAAAAAAATTACATTTTCATTTACAAAAATAAACATATTTTTCTTTGGGTGATATTCTGTATGGATTTAACACAATGTAAAAATATAGAGGAGAATCTATGAACAGAACTGGAAGCAAAATCCTGGCATTTCTCAGAAACTGTTCTGTTAGGTTTATTTTATTGTTATTCTTGAACAGATCATGCATAAATAAATGATAGGAAGAGTCAGTGATCTGCTCTGGAGAAACACAACTCTGCCTCCTGTCGTATCAGAGCATGGAAAAACAACCTAGAGATTAGACATGTCATTGATGGCAAGTTCTAGGCATGAGCTGCTATAATCATTCTAGGAAAAAAAACAAACCAACACAAATGGACATAACAGAGAAAGCTGCCTGTCAAGACACATCTCAGCAAAGTGCTTATGCAGGCTCAGGGAGTGTAAATAAATAGGCAGAAAGGAAAATAATGCAATGGTAAAAATAAACACAGTACAAGGAGTTCACATTATAAGTTGAATGGTATTTTGGCCCCTTGCTGGAATAGTTGGAGGCTGCCAAAATTTGGCTAGTGAGTGAGCTAATTAATTCTCAAATAGAATGGACCACATGAGCAAAGGTGTGATTAAATTGCTATTTTGAACTGACTCCATTATTTCTGACCATAAAAATGTAAACACAGGAAGACTGAGGATCAGGCCTGAAATAAAGGTCATTGCTATCTGGATAAGTTTGGTACACTGTATATAACATACATGCTTGTATTCTTGGTGATACCTGTTTTTATTCTCAGTTGCCCATCAGTCTCTGACACTTCATGGCCCTGGTGCTGTGGCTTGGTGGCTGAGGAATGGTACCTGGTGTGGCTTCACAGCCACCACTGGTGCAGAGAGGCTGGGACAGGAGCTCAGGGGGGGCTCCCAGCTCCACCCATGGGGTGCATCTGCAGGGGGTTTGTCTGTGCCAGGGAAATAGAGCATGTGCCTGCAGTTCACAGGCAAGAAGAGAGAGGTGTGGTGTAAGACAAATACCTAAACTGATTTTCCAGGAGGGCTGAGACCCCTCTGTCTCCCAGCCATATGTACCAGGGTCTCCACTCCTCCCTCAGGGATGCTCTGCCTGCAGCCTTTCTGAAGCTCACTTGTGAATGTCTCACAAAAGTACCAGGGGACATGTGGAGGTAGACAGATGTGGAGAAGGGAAGGTTGATAAGTTGTAAAAAAGACAACAAGGATTTTGAGAGAAGCTTCTGAAATAAGAAATGAGATGAAAAAGGAGAGCAAAGCAAGCTAAACAACACTGCAGAGACAAAATAAAAAAGTTAAAGTTGTGGTAGAGTCAGAAAAAAACAAGAGACATAGAAGGGAGAAAATTTGTGACTCAGTGAGCCATGGTCTGTTACAGGCATGTAAAGGCAAGAGCAAATGCATAAGGGGAAAATACCAAGATGACAAGAATGAATAGGACATCGTGAGCAAGGGTGTTCTAACCACCCAGTAACTATGTTATTTCATCACTAAATGGGTCTTATCAGGGTAAATACTTTCTGTCAAATCCATTTTTGGCCAAATTTGATTAGCTCTTAGAGTGTTCAGAAATATAAATGGCTGAATGCACCAGAAAAGTGAGGGTGACAGTTTAAAAACATTATGGACTAATTCTTCCTGTTGTTCGTACAGCTTAAAGTACTAATTTCTGAAAAAGACCTGTTTCAGTTATTCATTAGAAAGCTGAATACTGATATTATGTACTCATTCCACCGTTTTCTATTTCAGGAAGTATGACCAGACTTTTCCATTGGGTACAAGTATATATGAGGTCAATGCTCTTTTTGTTAGAACTCTGTGTAGAACCTTCTCTAGAGAGTTTCTCCTTATAAGAGAGGCACAGGCTCTGCAGTACCTTGAGTGTTCCCCATGGACCTTTGACACTCACTGGGGTTATGTTCATGCTTAATTGAAAACAAACCTAAACGTCTCAAAAGGAATTTCACTGACAAAGTCAGTGCTTATAATTACTTTTTTTGGCAAATTGCTTATTTATTTTCAAATCTGAGTCATTAAGGAGAGATGAAATACTTGCATACAACAGCAAATACCAATTCTGAGCTTGCCTCCTCTCTGAGATAATTAACTCAGGAAGGAAGGTGAAATCTTTTGTGTGTGTTCATGGTGCAACTCCTCATTATTCCAGCCTCTCCACATGCCCTGAATCATGTCAGACATCTTTGTCCAAATGCATTTTTGAGTTTCATAACAGGTAGGTAGAAGTAGTTAATGGTGTTACTATAATGGATCATTATTTTTTAGTGCTAAGCTCCCAGGAATTTTACATTTTCACACCTGTAATCTATAAGAAAAAAAAAAGGGAGCTGGACTTACCTAGGGGGTAAGGGAAAAGTTCATGCCAGGCTGTCACGTACTGCAGCTCCATGTAACCAGACAGTGATAAAACTGAATAGTCTTATCTATAAATCACAATAGAGCTTGACACAATTCACCACTGCCTTCAAAGCCTTATGAGTGGTTAGATTTTCCTATTTGAAACAAACCCAAAAGGTATTTATCAGAAACATCTGAGGTCTAGGAGAAGTAGGAATGTACCATCAGGGGACTTTTTGCTGGAATCCAAGAAAAACATCTCTGATTCTCACCTTATAATAGCAGGAACAGAAGGAAAGCTGGGGGGTTTTGTGGAGGCATGGATTTCTAATGGAGCAGGTCCCATCCTTGTGGCTGTACAGGACACCTTCCCCAGTGGCTCCTGCCCAGAGCAGCCAAGGGGGGAAATGCAGTCTGCTGCTAGAGCTGCTTCCCTTTCTGGAGATGCTGGGAGCTTTCTGGAGGTGCTGGGAGCCTCCTTTGTGTGGCAGGGTGGCTCTCCAGGAGATGAGGGCAGACTGAAGGAACAGCAACCAAAAAATCCAGGCAGTGCAAAAGCAGCTCCATGGTAAAGTAAGGAAATGCTTCCTCAAGAGCTGGGTTGAGAATGGTGTTCAAGCATTTTGTGAAAGCAGAAGTTACCCATGGATTTGTTTCCAGCAATGAAAGCTAGAGTTTTTAACATCAGTCACCCTCAGAAACCTGTGCAACTCTTTGACATAAAGATTTTTTGGCAGAATTTCCACTGTGCATCCTAGGATGCCTGGCCCCTCTGCTCACCTCCTGCTCTCCTCCTGGACACATCCCTGCTCAAGCACAAGGAGAGCAGCCTGTGCTTCTCCCCTGGCCAACTCCTGGTGTGTCCCAGGCCTGGATGAGGATTGACAGCAGCATTGACCACAAAAAGGAAGAGATTATAGTGGAAGAAAGGCTGGATAACTTTGAAGATCATTCTACTGAGCAGCAGTGCAGGAATTTTTTGCTGTGAGAGGTTTTTTGCCATGAGCAGAGAGCAGCAAGTGAAGGCAGGACAAGCTGATCAGAGCAACTGAAACCCTGAGAAGAGACAAGTTAAATGTGGGGTAGACTGAGGGAGGTTTTTATCAATAGAGGCACTGCACAATACCCTGTGGGGAGCTCATCTGCAGCACTTCCTCTGGAAGTGGAAGGATTTCTTATCAGAAAAGGGCTTCAGCCTGGCAGTGAAAGGTCTAATGGGGAATGTAATTTAATTTTTTTGAGTTAAAAATATCAGGCACTTGCAGAATCTTCTCATGGATAAGCAACACAAGAAACCAGTCACAAACTCAAACTGGGAATTAGAAATGCATCTCCACAATTAAGAAAAGGTCTGAACAGCCTCCTATTTGAACTAATGTAGCAAACAATATAGTTGGTGTAGACCATGGTAAATTTATGAGTTTACTTACAAGAGGAGAAGGTTTTCTGGATAAGCAGAAATACAGTTTTGTTGAATAAAGGAGACTCATCTTTGCCTAGAATCCTACAAACAGAAGGAAGATTTGTTGAGTCAAATATTTCAGCAATATAGTGAGCATCACAGAGTTTGTACCTCAGGCCAAGACCTTTCTCAGTTTTTATTATCTCTAAATGCTGATGTTTCCTTCTTGCCTGATGATGTGCTTCTATTTGCCAATGTATGCAGACTGGGAGTTTGGCCTTAGTTAATTATTTTTTCAAAGATTAAACATTCTCTAGTCTTACCATATGATATTCTTGCAAGATTATTTCTTTATTTTCCTTAAGCACAACCCCCCATGCTCAAAAACAAGTCTGTTTGTTTGGTAGTTGACTGTATTTCATCTTGAACAGTGATATATTGATTTTCATGTGAAGTGAGCTTTCAGGTTGCCATTTAGAAAGATGAGTTTTGGCAAGGCTCCATTAGACTTTTGTATTATTGCTTATCCCTCAGTTAGGAGAACAGGCAGCCTTCTTCCCAAGTACAAGCAGTCTGGATCATCTCATACAACCCCAATTCCTTTATTCCATTTTCTTTTGGTGTGGTCCAAAGTATCATTATTTTGCTAGCCCAGTTAGGTGCTGACTCATGGCAGGTAGTTTACCCAGCATTTCCAATCTCTGTTTGTTTTCCCCAGAAACTATATCTACAGGCTTTACCAGCTACATTGCAGGCTGCAGGGATATTGCATGTGTTGCATTGGGGTCTATGAGTGACACTGCATCTTTAGAGTTCCTGCTTTCATGGGAGAATACATTAACTTGCAAACTATAGCCAGAGTAAAAAATTAATATATCAAGACCAAATCCCTATGGTGTTTGTGTGGTTTGTTGTTACCAGTTCTTTGAGAAGTATGGAGGATCTTTTCTGAAGCTTGTGTTATAGGACAGCAACCAGCAAACTATCATGTAAATGTTCATTTTAAATGATACTTCTAAACCATAAAGATTTTGCTGATTTCTCTTCAGCATCTGTGAAACATCCATTGATTTTAGAAAGTAATAATAACAATAGATAGTCCATGTCTTACATTAGATCATGCCCCTACACTTTTTTTTTTAAATATTGCATACAGTTAAAATTTATTGCCCTGTGCGAGCAGTGGGAGTTTAGGGTGAGTATTCCTACTAGTGTTTTTTTAATATTGCTCTGGAAAAAGTGCAACATGGCATGATTGCTGTCTGGTACACACATAAACTTAAACAGTTCATACCATCTTACCAGGTAAACAAGTAGCTTGACTGTTAAATGATACAGACAATATAAGCAAGATACAGTCCCTTGGAGAAAGTGATGGAAAAAAGAAAGCCAAGATTAGAGACAATGAGCAAGTAATGGACAAGTGTCTGTTCATGGTAGGGAATTAGTAATTTCACTTGAATAGGGCAGAATGAAAGAGGGGAAAAAAGGAAAGCTAAGATATGCAGAGTCAGTCTTTTGTTTATCCCAATAAAACAATTTCAGCTCCTAATTACTGATGGTATACAAGCTTGAGATAAAGGTCAGATTTAGAAAAGTCTAATAACATGCACTGATTTTTATATAGAAATGCAATAAAGAGCATTACCAAGAAGAGACAACAAATAAATGCTTGCCAAAATAAAGCACTGAAGTAAATTTTGAGTTTGTATTATAAAATGTTTAACAGAGAAAAATATCTAATTCAGAAAGGAAAAATCTACACAGTCAAAGATAGTAACTCTCAACTGCAGTGATTTGTGCAGGCAAGGGATGTGGCTGGGGTGACAGAAACAACTCTTCAAAAATCACTCTTCTGAGGCTTGTCCCCTTGGCCAGTAAAGGAGATGGAAAATAAACAGAATATTAAGCAAGACTTGAAGCTTGTGTGGGAAAATAAAGGTAACAAGAAAAGATCTCTTTACTCAAGGGATGGGCCAAGAAAATTTCCTAGGCAGAAACTGAACAGTTCACCCTTGGCTGAGAGCAAGAATGTCTGCCAGCAGGAAGCATTAGCTGGACACTGCCAGCAGTGGGGCTCTTTAGTAATAGCAGTGGGAGTCATAGGAAATGTCTCAGTGAATCCCAAATATCCTCAGGACCACAGCCAGCTGAATGTGTGATTGAGGCTGGCTCATCAGTGACTTTGCAAGACACTTGTTCACCAGACACAAATGGTCCCTGACACAGGGACTGGAGCAGAATGCTCAACGTCCCTCACTGTGCCCAAAATGCGTTCCCAGGTTTTGGCATCTTTCCCCCCTGCTGAGTGTGAGAAAACCACTGCTTGTTATCAAATGCACTATTGAATGTGCCGTGTATTAAACTGTGCAAATGGTTTTCACATCTTTTTTTCTGCTAGTCACAGACCAGACTATGTGCCCAATAAATTCACAGGCTGTCAGAGATGCCAGTGAATGATTGATACATTACTAAGATTACATGAATCTGGTTAAGAATGTGCATGAAGACCTCCTGCAGAAGATGTGAAGGGAAAGAATGTCCTCTCTTAGCAAGGTAATAAATGTGATGAAAGGTTGTTCCAGAAAAGAAATAGTCAGGAGTGTGAAGGTCTAGTGTCAAAAGGAAAATTAAAAAGTGGCAATATGGGTGGTGGTTTAATAAATTAAAGAGTACGTGGCTTAAAAAGATAAAATAGTCTAATCAGAGGCACACAACAAGCTGGTATGAGCTTCAGGAAAATGTTGAAGAAATCAAGTCCTAGACTTTATTCCTATTTATTTTCTAGGGCTTCATGCTGTGAAGGGGTAGGATTTGAGGGAGGATTGCTTTTCCTTATGGCTCAAGGGCTATTTTGAGAAGTATTTTAACAGTACTTTAAGAGTAGTGCTACAGTCCAACATGCTCCCCATGCAGGCTTGACTTGTGTCATCTAGTAAATGCATTTTGCTTTAATAGCACTGTAATTGCTTAATGCTTGGGGCAAGGACTGTCGTGGTACTCATAGGTACTGCTACAGAGCAAATAAATCATTGAAATTATGTCTTTGCTCCTTATTCTGTACATTCTAAATATATTTAGCCTCCAGTCCCTAATTCTGGCAGATATTTTCATTATTATTTTAAATTGATCACTTTGGGGATTTGGCAGTGACTTGAAATGGTCAATAATTGTGAATACCTTTCTCATGAAAAATTACATATTGGAACTTTAATTAGCATCATGGTGTGGTACATGTTTAAATTAGCACCTACGTTGTCAAAGCTGGTTCTTTTAGAGGGATTTCTGTGGAACTAGATCTGCAATTGGAATGAATAACTAAAAGGACGACTAAAATCATTGCTAAGTTTTCATGCAGAGAAATATATATTGATATATATGTGAGCTGCATCCTAAATAGATGCTTTCAGTGTCATTTGAAAGGATGAGAAAACTGTAAAAGACCTGTATTTTGCTTGTTTTTTGTGTTTGCTTTTCTTAAAGTTGGGAGATTAATATTTTGGCCATACCTGCTTGAACAATGATGGGTGAGGGCAAATACCAGTGGCAGAGCTGCCTGTGCTGTGGTAGCAATTAGGTAATTCCTACCTGGGCTAAAAAAATATTTTACCAGTTCAACCCAACCAAGCAGCTGAGTAGTTATAGACTGGTTGGTAAATTCTTTTCATTGTTTGTAGTAAAATGTTTGGGCCAGAAAGTGTCTCTGTTCTTTAACCACCTGGCACAAATCACAACCCTACTTATTGATTAAGCCATACTGGATTCCAGAGCATGATGATAACATAAATATTTATCGGTTTAATTTATATCAACATTGATTTAGACCATGGTAGTAACTTGACTATTGTACAAACTCATAGGTCAGTACTGATTTAGAGCAACATGGCCATCTCCAAAACCTGTAAGTGTCCAATTATTTTATATTTATATCCACAACCTAAAATGAAGTCAATTTTGCATCTTCCAAACTGGTGAAAAAAGGATTTCTCTCACACACAGGCTGTATGAATCAAATATAACCCTGAAAAAAACTTTTTGCTGCTGTGGTAATAAAGCTCTTCAAAATCCTGGTTCTGCAGGATTTTGATAAGTACTGATACAAGCCTTGCTGCAGAGATACAAATGGCAACACTGGAATAATCATTATTGCTCATTTCCCACCCAATGGAGGCAGCAGGGAGATGAAGTGCTGGTTTGAGTGCTGCCTCCCCAATAAGACAAGCTCCTTTTGAAACCTGTGAATCTCCTATTTAAGATAAATTTGTATGCTGATACCTTGTACAGGTTTCACATTGTTAGGATCATAATTATATTCCGAACCCCCTGCAGGATGCAACATTTAGAGTGGACTAAATCAGCTTCCAGTGTTTATCTTCCCTATCAGGTTGTCTTCCCAAGTCAGGTAGAGCTCTGCTCTCTGCCCTTTGCAGTGTGTTTACCAGCTGCAGTCTTTTATTCAAAAAATTTTATTCCAGACAGTTTACAACTCCTTTTAGGGGTGATTGTATTTCCTTCACCTTTTTTCCTTCTTAAGCGAGATTATATGTTCTTCAATGGATCTATTTTTATTTCCAGTTCATTCCTTCAAAAATTGAGCTGAGGGCAACCCTTTTTTTGAAATTATAGGCTATCAGCTGCATGGAACAGTCACTTACATGATGCTTCTGTCATCTCTTTTCCTAATCAGTTTTGGAGATGATGGCAGGTGGAGCTATTACTGTTGTAAGTGACTTGGAGGAATAAAGGGAAATGCAGATGTTGTCTCATTGGCAATGGTATGAGCGAGCTGAGTGCAGGCACTGAGAGATAATGGAAGTGTGACCAAAAAAAAAAGAAAAAAAAAACCAAAACATTTTTAAAGCTTTGTAATGAAAACATTTCTATGTCTTCCTTTTGGCCTCTCCTGAAGGATCTCTTCCCAGTGCTAGAGGATGTCTGGAGCCAGAGGACCCAGTGCCTCTGAGCCTGCAGTCATCAGCAGTGAGGATGGGACTTGGCCATGGCCAGTCTCTGCAGACATGGCTAAGTGCACTAACAAGTGAAGGAGAAGCATTTACAGGAACATATGGGGAATAAGATGGGACAGGCTGGCTGCTCTCTCCTCCCTCACAAGTGTTATCATTTGCAGCTGATTCTCTCATTATAAAGGACCACAAACCATGGCAGCAATACCCTCTCAGCTGGGATATTAATATTCTTTCTGCCAGTCATTAGAGAATGGTATTTAATACAAGCACTTCCACTTCTACAGTAAGGGAAGATGGCAAGATGGAAGGCAATAGATTTTTTTCATTTTTCAGTGAGCAGATTGTATGGCTGAGGTCACTTTCAGCTACTCATACTTACATTTGGTAACATTGCCATCTGATAGCACTTGGTTTGTGAAAAAGAGGTCTAGGAAAACAAGTCTGTTCCTACAAAGTATATTTTAACTTTTGTGGCTACTGCTATTTTCAGTTTTTCAGTATTTTTGAAGAATTGTATTAATCCCTTGGGAGGGTAAAAAATTGCTTGAGGAAAAACTGTTTATTCCTTGTAGTTAGTTCCTCCCCAGCACTATTGAGTTAGATAATCCATCAGTTACAAATAATTTCCCATGTGCATATCTGTGTCTCTAAATTCTGAGCCCTGCTTTGAATAGACTCATTTGGGGTTTTTAGAAAACAATCAAATTCTCAGCAATTCTTAGAAGTAGTTATTATTTCTTTCTCATTTTAGTGAATTTGCATTAGATGAGAAATGAGTGATACAGGTCAATAAAGTATCTGCCTCTTCATGTTTGTATAAGGGAATTTTTTTCAGAATTTTGGCAGAGCAGAGCAAACTGAATGTAAAGTGAAAACCTGGACTATCCTGTGCTCTGAGCACAAGAGAAGCAGTATCCCCTTGCCTTCAAGGAAAAACAAGTATACCTCACCACCTGCCTGGTCAAACAGGTTTTGACCAGCAAAGAAAGAGCTTTCCTGCAGTCTGGATTAGCAGAATATGATTTCAGAGATTATTGGACTCCAGTTCCTTAATTTGTTAAAAGTTAAATCTGTGTAGTACTTATGCTAAGAATTAACATATGTAATGCTCTGATCTGAATACTTTATGAATATAAATGTATTGTTTTTAACACTGACTACCATAACTGAGTCGCTTTCTCACACAGTTTGTCTACTGGAAATCATAAAAGAGCATTTTTAATGCTGAAATCTGTAGATCATGTGCCAAATATATTGCCATAAGATACACTGACCATCAGGAGGGGAGGGAGCAGAATTTCTTGTGTGTTTTGAGGTATCTTATAGGCCAAATGAGGGTGAATAACTGTTGCCATCATATGTAGACAGGGTGCAGTGGAACAGGGATCATGTGGGTCCTCTGCACTGCGAGCATTTCTGATGCTTCTTGACACTTTCCTGCCTCAAAATTTCAGTACCATTTTCCATGTTAAGATTTGAGTTGAGAGCACTGCATTTCTACTGTATAATATTCAGTGCAGGCTACAGAAGCTATGTTGATCTCTAAGGCATCAATCCAGTATTTGGTCCAGTATCATTAATGCCATCCTGGCACAAATCTCATAAATCAGCATGGTGCTGATTTTCTTTGTGGGTGAGAACAGTGTCATTGAGATCAATAGGATTGGTTGGGTATTTTATATAAGGTGTGTATTAGTGTGCAGGATTGAAGCATTCCTAGGACAGGAAAGCAATGGTGAGAGGAGAGCATTGGACCTTGTCCAACAGTGCTTTCATTTCTCAAGGCTGTGATGTAAAATATCTCTTAAGTGAACTTAGCTAAGGTGGTTTGGGGTGGAAGAGGCACCTAAAGCTATCCCTAGGACTGGAAGTGATGTGCAACTCCAAATCCTGAGTGCTTTCTTGTATGTCAAGGATTTGTATTTAACTACTGCTTGTCTGTAGGAAAGGGAAAGATTAAGATTAAGCAACCCAACCTGAATTCCGTGGCAGCGCCCTTTTGGTCTGCTATTACTGTTTGTTTAAAAAAGATAATACCCAAGCACTGACAGTCATTTCACACCAAAAAAAATAACAAATCAATGCATTGCCCATATTTCTAAATATATAGTCTTGGAGAAAATGAAAAAAGCTGTAGTTACAGCACAGATCTCTAGGCACTGGGATGCTATACACTCATGTGAATATGATTGAATTTACCATCCTAGTTCAATAACAATCCATTTCTGATGTTCACAAATTGACTCAGTTTGTCATGCTTTGAATGGCTACAGAGAAGTGCATATCCTGCACCCTTCTGAGTTGTCAGGGATCTTCCCTGGCTGATGTGATTTCATGACAGAGGTGAAGCAGAAAGTATGGCTTCAGGATATCTGAGAATTCAAGTCAGAGACTGGTCATTTAATTCCCTTTATTAAATACTCAGAAAAGAAAGGGATTGTCTAATAGAAAAATACTACTTTACCATTACTCAAAATAGAATTTATTTTAGCGTGTTTCTTAAGCAGCTAATTATTAAAATTGTTCTTTTTAGTATTAAAAATGTTCAAAAGACCACTTTGGTCAGAGGCTGACAAGTAAAAAGTAAGTTGCTAGGTAAAAGTTTTTTGCAAGAGAAGCAAGAATTACCAAATGATTTGTTATTGACCCAGACATTGTCTGCAAGGATAGGATCCCAAATATATGTAGGATTTCTGGTGAAATAAATGCTTTCTGCTACTAGAACTATACAAAGTAAATTTCAACAAACCTTAACGATTTACTTCTAAATTTGATCAGATCATGCTGTTAATATCTCTCACTAAAGTAATCCTTCTCACCAAGAAAAGGCTTTGTATCAAACAGAATGCTGTCTCTGGCCTGATTATTTTTCTTTTTTTGTCAAGATGTTTTTTTTCCTGTCCTATTTAACAATTCCAAACTCAGAGTTTAACAAAGTGAACGTATTTTAAAGGAAAATATTTACACCAGCTTTTCAGCTTTAGCAGTTTTGGACCTAACTTGACAAGTGCATTCACTTTATCTGCATCCTCCAACAGACAAGTGCTGCTGTAACTGCGCCCCTTGTGTTTTGTGGAAAAGTGAAAAAAGAACCTTAAGATAAGATCTCTCTTCTGTGGGAATTTAAATTCCTGGAGGAAAAGTGACTTTGCTCCATAGTCTTTCTGCTAGCTGACAGCACAAAAAGACTAATGACTTTTCTCTTGCCCCATGAAAATCTAACTGTGATACGTTAATGGCCTTCATTAGATGTGTCACCCACCATCCCCTCTGCGATTATTGTCCTCCCCTCCCACTGAGATGTTTTATCACTCCTCTAACGATGTGAAGGGAGGCACAATCCTTCAGCAGCAGCCTGTCTGCAGGGGGATGATGAAATGTCCTGTCATCACCAGGTCCTGTGCAGCCACCTTAACTGCTGGTCTGCCCAGCTCCCTCAAATCACTCTGTGTTTTGTGGTAACTCACAAGAAATGTGTGTTGAAAAGCTTGCTTTCCTGCTTGAACTATGTTGTGTGTCTAGAATTGTAGAATTATTTACATTGGAAGAGACCTTTAAGAGCACTGAGTCCAAGCATTAACCCAGCACTGCCAACCCCACCCCTAAACCATGTCCCCAAATGCCACATCTGCTGCCTTCTAAAAACCTCCAGGGATGGTGGCTCCACCACTGGCCTGGGCAGCCTGTTCCCATGTGGGACAGCCCTAGTCCTGCTGGAAACACTGGTTTTGATAAGCCAGGATGCCACTGGCCTCCTTGGCCACCCGGGCACAGGCTGGCTCATGTTTAGCCAGCTGTCCACCAGCACCATGGGGTCTTTTCCCACTGGAATGTTTTCCAGCCACTCTGTCCTCAGCCTGTAGCACTGTGGGGGGAGTTTTTGTAACCCAGGTGCAGGATCCAGCACTTTGCTGTGTTGAACCTCAGACCATCGATCCAGGCTGTCCAGATGTTTCAGCAGAGCCTTTCTGCCCTCCAGCAGATCAATGCTCCCAGCCAGCTCAGTGTCTACTGCCAGCTGTGCAGTGTCTTATAGTAAACACACAGGCAAAGGTACCATTAAGTACTTTGCTCTTTTCCCTTTGTCCTTTGTTACAGTTTCCCCCATATGCCATAAAGGCTGGAAATCCTCCTTAGACCATCTTTTGTTGCTGGTGTGTTTATAGAGGCATTTTTTGTTTTTGTTTATGGCAGCCTGGCCCCTGGCGCTGTGTTTTGGCCCGGGCAGCTGCTCCAGATGTGGTGGGTGCAGAGCTTGGAGAGGCCATGGCTTTCTGCTGGGCAGATCCCATTGCTCCCTGGCAGAGATGGAAGGTCTTCAGCCCCCACCCTGCTGTGCCATGCCCTGCTTTTATTCCCCAAGGGGTTTCTATTCACGTTGGGGTTTGGCTGCTGTAGCTCCTGCCTCCATCAGCTGCAGGCTCCTGCTGGCTCTCTTTACTTTTCCTGAGTTTCCCCCAGTTTGGGAATACCCCCCTGTGAGAGCTCTGCTACAGATCATGCTGGCACCAGAGCCGCTTGCCTTAGCAATTAATGCTTAATGAGTTCATTATCCTATTTAACATTTCATGGATAATTTGCGATTACTTAAAAATAAACATGTATATGCAAGGTCTGGCTTCATGGGGAGGAAAAAAGTAAGTGCTGAAATATATACATATTGATAGGGTAGGTAATTGCTTTGAACAGGAAAAATCCCTTCCTCTGCTCCCACACATGACCTAAATATATAAATAGGTAGGTAGATACATGCACGTATATACAGCCGCATATACATGTACATATTTTACATCACTTTACACCTTTCTTTAAAGGGCAGTACTAAGATAACTCTTCCTGCTGCAAGGAAATGGTGTATTCAAAAGAGGTCACTCACCTGTTTACAGAAACAGTGAGAGCTAACTAGCTGGTTAAGCTGTAGGTGTTTCCACTTGAGTATTTTGGTCGTTTTCCCTCATAAGTACATAGGGAAATGCAGAATATAAAAAGTAAAACTGGGGTTTATTCACACGTGTTTTGTCGAAGAGTCCCTTGGAAAGGATGGATCCTGCTTATGGGGAGGGCTGCATTAGAAATGAATTCAAGTATTTTTGAAGTACCTCTAGATCACTTACAAGGCATTCCTTGTGACAGCTTTTCTCCTCTTCCACTGCTGCTTTCATTCGTGGTGTGTTGCTGTTCCTTTTGCTGTCCTCCTGTGCCTGGAAAGCAATGATCTCTGTGGCACACAGGACACACCTGATGACATCATCTCCTGCTAGATGTCACATGCCAAGCAAAGGGATTTGTATTTAGCATACAGCACCTGAAATGAATATATTCTGCCTCCACTTGACAATATCCTTTAGACTTCAGTTTCTTGGCTTGTTTAATGTGCTATAATGCTAGATGAGACTTGTGAATCAGAAACTGTTATATTTGTGTCTAAATCAAAAACAATATTCACCTCAGATGAAATTCCAGTCCCCTGCAGAAGCCAAGGAAATTTTGCCTTCGACTTTGCTGTGACCAGAATTTCAATCAGAGTCGTTACACAGAAAAACAATTGAATAGATTTGGTGGTTATCATTTCAGTCAGAAGCTCCTGCATTTTTATTAAATTAGTACCCAATAACAATAACTTCTGAGAGTGTTAGAGGACAAGGGAAGAACAAAGGAGAAAAGGAAATCTTGAGAGGTAAATACTCTTCTTAGAGAGGCACATGCTTATCTTTAACAATGGATGTAGATACACCTCATCTGTGGGAACCTCAAGAGGAACAAATAATTAGTCTGCTATAATCTGTATAAAAGCAAAATTAATGGTAGCCTTGGGGGTTACATATGTCTGGGTAGTTTTTTGATAGTGATAATTTATTGGAAATATGCTCTGGAACCTGCCCAGGAATAGATTAGTCCATTATAGACAGACAAAAGCATCCTTATCCTTCTGCTCTAGCAGTGGATCACAGCTTATGGTCTGTGGAATTCTATTTTTTTTTTTTTTGTGCAGCTGGAATGAAAAAAGAATAGACCACATGCCTATGGTGAATGGTCATGGCAACCCAGAGAAAGGAATCATATTTGAAAAGCAGCTTTGAATGCTGCTTTGTTCTCAAGGGAGAACAGTATCAAAATTACAGCTTTGTCCTATCACTTGAGACAGTTCTGCTGGGCTAATACAGGTACTGGAGCAAAGTTCACACATCATGAAAATATATTTAAGGTGTAAGTTTTGAATATTTATGGGAACCAGGAAAAAAGTGCATGTTGAACTTGCATATTGAGTTTGCAATTATAGGCTCAATAACTTGGCAACAGCATAAATCTCTATTTTTACTAAATTAACTCAATAAAGCTGCAAAGAAGGGCATGAGATCAGTCTAGTTTCAAATATAGTATTTGTTTTTTTATTACTACTTTAATGTTAGGTTAACCCTGATTTATTGTATTTTCTTTTTATATTCCTTTTTTTTTAATAAGATGACAATTCCCTGCTCTCTGTCATCAGCATGTTACTAAAAGGTGTTTTGAAGTAGAACCCAAAAAGCTTTGATTGAGAGCATCTTGCAAGACAAAACTCCCAAAGCAGATAAGAACTGGGCTATCCTCATTTTTATCCTTCAGGTTTTCCCATAGTTCCATGCAGAGAAGGAAGAGAATGCAGCCCTTGCTTCAGCCCAAGGAAACCTTGCAAGTTTCCTGCCCAAAAAAGCAGTGAGCGTTCATCTGCCCAAAAAAAAAAGTCATAAGAAATAAAATGCAGAATTTCAATTCTTCTAGTAAGTGAGGGAGCCTGGGGAGACAATTAGCATTAAGAAGTATTTAAAAACCCCACCACCATTTGTACTTTTCTAAATTACTCAGCTCTCACATCTGTGGCTAAGGGTAAGAGAACTGAACAACACCAGAAATCATGTTTTTCTTCCTAGTTCTGGTTACATTTACAATTGAAATATAAACTTATTTGACAAGACTGAGCTAAAACCTTAAGATTCTTGTAATGCATTTGAGTTAGAAATGCAGGAATGTTGTATCATCTTACAGCTAGAGTACAAAATCAGGGGAAGAAGAGAACATTTAAACTAGATTTATCCCCTGTGGAGGGCTTTGTATGGAAATTAGAAGATGATCAAATCTCTGAATGGTAATTTAATAGCTAATTTAAAAGCTTCTCTCGCTGAAATTATCAAGAAACCACAAGATGCACAGTTATATATTACACAATGCATATTATAGCATAGGCATACACTAGTGGAAAAAGGACTCCGAAAAAACAGTTTGAGTTTCGTGTTAATTTAAATATATAAGATTACATAAAATGTCAGGTGCATTTAATCATTTTTAAAGCAGAAATTAGCACAAAAGCAACCCATTGTTCTGGCTTTAGGCAGATTCTGCCTAACTCAATATACCACTGGGAAGTAATTCCTCATTCACCACCCTGTCTGTTAAATTCACCTGCAAATAAATGAGTGTTGCACTGCAGCCAGAGACTTGGCAAATTTATCCAATTTGGGACTGAAATTTCTCAACCTTCACCTCCATCTCTTTAATATTGAGGGCTGTGGCTTTAATACCTCCAGTAATCTCAAATGCAGCATGAGCTGAGCCCTAATCACTCAAGTAGGAAAGTGTCAGGCCACCTGTAGATCTACACTCACACTGGTGCCTCACATTCAGGCTCACACTGCCTCTTACCTTTTTTTTTGTCTCTATATTACCTTGAGAAGTGGTTGGGGTTTTTTTATTATACTTCCTTTTATAATAATGTTCCTTTTGCAGAGAGGTCAAGAAAATTAAACTGATTGCACCAAGCACAATAGAATTAAGTAGCACTCCATTAAAATCTTGCAGGAAGAATACATTTCCAGGTGCTCACTGCTACATTAAAAAGAGTAATTTCTAATTATTTATTAAATAATCACTGACCCTTTCTACACCATCTCCTCTTGGCTTAAAGGTGCTGTCATGAAAATGGGGAGGTGTTTTTGATAGCACAGCTGCACAGGAAGAATGGATTTTTTTTTAATGGGTGATGATGCACAGTTTTGCTTTATCTTCTGGTCAGGTGGGTGAGCCATGAAGGGATGTATTCCTTCACTGAAATTCTCAGAGGAAACCTTAAAGTCCTGTGTCATTTTCTCTCCCAACAACTCTCCATTTCATTTAGGGAAGCTGTGAAAGATGTATTTTCTTTTTCTGCTTAGAAAAATAAAAGAGAGGGATAAACAAACCAAAAAACTACTAAAGATTTAGCTTATTTCTTTTCCAACTAAATAAGCCTAAAACACACATAGGTTTCCCCACAGGGAAAGCTTCTGACTGATATGTTGAGTCAAGACAGCATGAAACTCTTCCAGCTGTCACAGCATTGCTAGAGTGCAGGTCCATCTGCCAAAAGCCAGGAGGTTATTGTGGCTGCTTCCAAAAAGCCTGGGAGCAATGGTTTGCTGATGAATTCAGTCCAGGGGCTTCTGAGATGACTTCCTTGAAAATTACATTTTAATCCATGACTTCCTTGGCTTACATTTGTGCAATGACCCTCTGCTTCTGTGGTGATGCCTTGAGAGGCTACCCAGAACAGAGACTAGATGGTGTTAAAGGAATAAAGTAGGTGTTTATTAAATATACCTATTATTGAAGGTGTATTTATATACACCTTGGGCAGTACAAGAGCCTGGCTGTGGCTACACTTAGGATGGATGGCAGGTCAGGGGTATTCACACTTTTATGGGTTTTGGTCCATTTATATATTGGAGTTAATTTTCCAATTACAGCTTCAGGTTATGAAGCCCCATCCTCGCAGTTCGCTCTCTTCAATTCACTGTNCTCTTCAATTCCCTGTTGTTTGCACTTTTTGGGCCTGAAGCTGCAACGGTGTCCTTGGTTCTTGGGCTGGAAAAGGATTGTTTTGTCTAACTAAACTGTGAAGAGAACTTGCTAACACTTTATATGAAGTTCAGAGTTATGTACTAATGTAGTACAGAATCTGGAAAATATGAAAGCTAAAATTTAAATATTCCAGAAATGCCTCAGAGCTGCCATTCTGACAGGGACACGTGGCCATCAGTGAGAGTGGCTGGGATTTCTCCCTGGCAGGCAAAAGCACTGGGCTAGTGGCCAAGTGACATGGATGAGTCTCATTCAGGACAAAAAAAGCACATTCCACAGGAGGCACTGCAGGTCCCAGCCAGCCAGGACCAGGGATGTTTCTTTCAGGATGTCCTGGTAACAATAATCTGCTTAAAATACCTCAGGGCAGCTGTGTGACCACTGGCACGAATCTCTTATCCCCTTCAGCAGGAGTCTCCATTAAAAAAAACCTAACACAACAAACCAATCTTCTCTGTATCTTCATAGTCTAAGCTAAAGGTATTTGGGATCAGAACAGTACTCAGAATCACCTCCTAGGCTGAACTGGTGAACAATTAATTGCCAATCCTGCCAAGGTTTGGGTTGAAAGTCAGCATTTTACTTAAACATGAAAAAGGTGTGGAAGCTGTATTTGCTTCCAGAAAGAGAAAAAAAGTTTTTAGTTAGGAAAAAAAAAAGGGGGAAACCAGAATTGTAGTGACTAGAAAAGTAAAAATTTGAAAGAATAAAAGGACCAAAAATAATCTCCTTCTAAATTTCACAAAGCTTTTAAAGCTAAAAACAGCATTCAAGCAGCATGCAGTAACTACCTAATTATGGTGGCCTGTCAATAAGAAACGCAGAAGAATAATAAATGTTTGTATTTTCCTCTAAAAATATATATATCTCACTGTTTTAGGGAGCAATTTCTCAATTGCAGTTAAAATCTAAAATTATCCTTTTGATCAATGGTTTAGGTAGATGAAAAATCTGGTCCACCCATTAAATAAGAAAGTTAATAAGAAGGGAGAACTGTCTCACAGTTCATGAAATAGTACAGCAAAGTATAATTTTTCAAGTCCTAGTAATTAGGTTGGCTATTGCACCATTACTGATATAATGTGAAGCTAATAAGCCAAGTAATTAGAATGCACTAGGTCAGAGTTTTCACCTTAATATGTGAAGGGTAAATGAGAATGAGGCATTCTAATATTTAGCATATGGCTAAAACGGTACAAAGTAATAGAACTGAAACGTTACTTTTTAGGGGGAAAATGTTCATCAAGTTGAAAGTTGTTTGTATTGACTTACATGCTGGGCCTAATGAAGGTCGTTATGGAGATTTAATTGTGTTACAGATGCACCAGAGAGGTCTGGCTGGGTTTCTCCTCTCTGAATGACTTGCTGCATCCTGCTGCTTATTGCCCAAGTCTCACTGGCTGAATTGACTGTTCTGACTCACAAGCCACTTACACACTGAATGCAGCACTAGAAAACGCTGTCTAACACAACAGACCCAAATGAGCCCATACCTCAGAAAACAGAAACGTGATATTCCTGAAAAGCAGGGGGGAAATGCTTCCTTTCCTGTTGTTTCAGTTCATAAAATTGCCAGACCCAATTCTTTTATTTTTTTAAAGAAAGCTGAGTACAAGCCCCCCAGAGGCCATAAGTTCACCAGAAAATAGTGAAGTGCTATTCTCAGCACCAAGGTCATTCCTCTCAGTAGTTTACAGGCACAAAACACCTGACTGCCTTTCTCCTTAGCCACAAATAGAGGAAACAGTGGGCATACAGTTTCAAAAGATGCCTTGCTTTCAGTTCTTCAGGAAACAGAGTGACAAATTCCAAACAAATCTGTAAAATGTAGAGATTTAAAGAGCACATGTTATTAAAAGAACAAGCTGGGACGTGGTCTCAGTTTTGTCGTGGTAATTATGTAAGATAACCTATCCTGCAGCACCACATTTTACCCCGAGGGTGCCAAAAGAGAAAACAAAGCCATTGATTGCATGTTATGGGGCATGATGATGAGTCATGTTTGACTGGGACACCTCGGGCTGCCAAATGTGATGAAATAGCAAGTGCCATGTGACAGAGTTGAAACCTTTGCTTGACTCTGCTTTGCAAGGAAGCCTCTCTTTTTGATCCCCTCTTGTCCGTATCAAAGGAAAATGTAGATCAGGAAATCAGTCAAATGTATGGAAAAGTTCAAGGAGTGAATGAAAGAAGTCAGTGGGAGAAGTCATTTGATTTCTTCTGGCAAAGCTGCACAAAAAAATACTGCCTCACAGAAGATTCTGAATTAAGGTAGTTTCTCTTCAGCCTGCACATTGTTTTAGCAATGCATGTTGTTGTAAGCAATATAGAATGCTGAAAATATTAAGGAATGCACATTCCCCTTGAGGGGTAAGTGTGTAAAGTCCTGAGAAATCACTTCAGAAGCTGAAACAGAAAATTAAACTGATGGGACGGTGCTTATAGCACACTTGAAAGAGCACACTGAAAATGTAGGTACTGTCACAGATCCACAATAAGGGTCTCTACCTAAGAACTTGATCCTGATGAGAATGGGAGTGAGAGTTTGTCTCCTCTCCATTCCCTTCTTACTAAGAATGGTGCATGAAAAGCCAGTATAACAGTGGGCTTATCCTTGGCAAGGGAATCACTTTAACAAATGTCCTTCTGGTCTAGTCATAAGAGAAATTATATTTTAGATGGCAATTGGGACATTTACAGCAAACAAATAATAATGAAAGAGCCTAATTAATTGTTTCATCTTGTCCAAGGAACTGGTACAAAATAACCACATCAGTAACTATATGGCAGATATTTATATTGAGTATCAAGCATAAATTGACTGTAATCTATTCTGACCTTGACAAGTTTCAAAGACTGAAACTCTCTTATTCAGATTTTAGAATCTCATGGAAAGGGATGAGGTCCTTGACATCAACCTCATTCATACTGCTTTTACATAGCTAATAGGTGGAGAAATTTTAGGGAGTAAAGCCTGACCTGACTTCTACAGCCTTTATGGCATGGGATTTCTAGAAGCAGGAGTGGCTGCTAGAGGATTCAGTTTTCCAGACCTCAGAGGAAGATATTTTAAAGAAAAGGCACAGTGTTCTCATGGCAGCAGCACTACCCTCCTCTACCCTGCCCTGCTCACAGTCTGCCCAAGGGAAGAGGTTTGAGCAGCACTGGCAGCAGACAGGGAATGAGGACAGAAAAGGGCACACACAGAGGTTTGGAGGTTGGGCAGCAGTGGTGAAGCCCTGGGTCTTGCAGCAGGGTCTGTGCCACACCAGTGCTCTGCAAGGGGAATGTGCCAGGTCCCCAGAAAATCCTTAGTGACCTTGTTCAGGAGCCATTTGATCCTTCTTTGCTTCTACTTGTTTATATCCTGCTAAACAAAATGTCAATGAAGTGAATATAAATGAGCGTAAAAGTGACTTATCATTGCCAGACTATGCTCTCAAATTATACTTCCTCAATAATTGCTTGACTGATGCATTTCAGCATATATCTTTCATATCCGTACTAATTAATGAATTGGAACCTCAAGAGATTCAAAAATATGCCTTTTCCTTCCCTGGAACTGATTTGTAAGACTCCAGAGTATTTCTATGTAATAGTCCATCTAATATTTATATTTCATTAAAATACACTTTCTACTTTGGTAGCCATCCTTTAACTCCCACAGGTCCTGACTGTGTCCACAAAAGGGCCTGAATAATTCACGGCTCATTTACACAGCAATGTCACTGTTGTTGTTTCTCTTGCGTGCCCTGTTCACCAGAGCCCGGACTTACTCAGGTTCACTTCTTCCCAGGCACAAGCTTTGCAACTCTTTAGGGAGCAGTGCTTAGCCTGGAAGAAGGAGGGTTGAGGGAGACTCAGGGAGGAATTTTTTTCTAGTTGTTTCAGGAGGTAGTGGAGGGACTTGGGTTTTTGAACGATGGAGATCAAGGAGCTTCTCTCTTCCTCTTGCTTCTGTAAAGAATTCTGTGATAAGATGCTCAGGCATCCATTTTCTACTTTTTCTTTTTTTTCAATCAGTGAGATGCTTCAAGCTGATAAAGGACTGAAAAGTGCTCAGATTTCATCTATTCATCCACTCCTTTTCCTTCTGCTAGCCCATGACCCATGTAAGGGAGAAAAGTGATGTAGAATATGATACTGAAGCTGGTTAAAAATTTGCCCTTCTAGCCCAGAGTAAAGTTAATTTTCATCAAATTACAAGTCTCTGTCACAGATGCAGGTGTGAATGTCACCAGAAGACATGCATTGTCAGTTTTTATTTCATCATGCACTGAAATCAGAAGGCAATTATTCATGTTTAATATCTGCACTTTAAATAGCTTTAAAGATGTTGAAGTAAGTGTCCATTTAAATAAAAAGGGGGAAATAAAGTTTAAATTCCAGCACGTTTCAGAGGATAAGATGAGGGGAAATATCACTTTAATAAAGACCTGCCATAAAATGGAAAATAATTTTTTGTCTTCAGGTTTTCAGCAGAGCTCACGTCTGCTTGGTTCTTGCACAGAATTATGATCCGTGCCTGAACCACTGTGAAGATTGCTGCCTAAATCAGAGATGTGTGTTGTTTAAAAACAATAAATGATCACCAGTGCCCAGCTTTAATTTCCAAGAAAGAGATGGGCAATTTATAATTGCAAAAAGCAAAAGGACCAAGTTGATTGCCTTTATTTTGTGTTGTGTGGGGAAACATAGTGTTTTTAAAAATTAGAACATTGTAGGTCTCCAATGGAACAAAAATCAGACCTATTAATATTGCTTAGGGGGTACTTTTTGGGGGGTTGATGTGTTGGGAGGGGGTTTAAGTGAATATAGCAGAGATGGAGCTCTAGAGGAGCATGAGCTCACTGCCCTGTGCTTGAAGTCACACTTTTTAGATGCTTCTCTGAACCTCTCAAGACTCCCAAATCAGAGCACAAATCTCCTAAGGCAAGCCTTCCTGCAGGAAGTTTGTTTTTTAGGTCCTGAGGAAAACTGAGAACAGAAGCTGCATAAAGAGTTGTCTGAAGCATTACCAAGATTGCTTCTGGGATGTTGTGGTCCCCAGTTCCAGTCAGTGCATGCTTGTTGTTGGGAGCAGGGACTTGGCCACCCTTTGTAGTGCTGTCACTTGGCTCTGGGACCTGGATCAATGGTGAGGGCACTAAACAGGTCAGGATGGAGCTGGCTCCCTCCCTGTTCTGGAAATCACTAAGGCAAATGTTCCTGCACTAAGAAAAAATGTCAAAACCTTCTACAGTTAATTGAGAAAAGTCTTATTCCTACCACTAATTTTTATTTAAAATTTTATTGCCACAGCTCAGATGAAAGATAGAAGTTTGACATATGCAGGCCATAAACTCTTGACAGCTGATTGTCAGCTGAGCTTAAACCATGACTTTCAGAATGACAGGTGGGGAGAGGCTTAAAAAACTTGACCTGTCTTAAGCACATCAGCATGTGCCACCAGATGCAGATTAATAAATACCCTTTGCTGTGAGCACATGCAAAGGGGCTGTTCAAGTCTGAGAAGTTGCCATATGGCACAGCCAGTGCACCTGTGGTGCTGCAAGCAATGATGGATGGTGTGCTCTAGCAGTTAAATGGTGTCATCTGTTACGGGGATGGCAGTGGGAGAGACCAACACGTGAGCTTGGGAACACATCTCCAAAGGTTTTAAATAATGCACTGAGATTTGGGAAATCCTGCCTGCCCAGGAGCTGACCCCTCTCTGGGGATGATGCAGAGCTCAGGGCAGTGAGGAGCCAGCAGTGTCCCAGACTGAGGGGGATAAATGCAGTGCATGGAGCAGCCCCTCCGTGGGAGCAGGGAGCTCCTGCAGATATGTCCCTGCCTGGATGGGGTCCAGTGGCAGGAATAGATGGTGCCAGTGTCTGTGGTGTGGCTGGAGGAGCGCCCATTTCCATCCTGGTGAAACATTCTCTGGAGATAGTCTGGAATATTCAGAGCTGGAGTCAGTTTTGGCAGTGTCATATTATTATGAGGGACCCCAAATTGATATGACAGAAGACTGTCACATCAATTTAGATTCAGCAGGAGAGGGGGGACCTTGCATCTCCAGCCCAGAGTGTCAGGTGGGTACCTCAGCTGGAAGATGTGCCTTGGAGCATGTGTGCTAAATAATGCCATTGCTGAGATTGCTGAGCAGCCATGAGCATTTCCTGCTAGAGAGCTGCTCTTTGGTGCAGGAGTTTCTGGGAGCAGTCCTCACTGCCTGACTGGGAAACTGCTCAGCAAAAATGAAATTACTGGTTTTAGCTGTGAGATGTCAAAATGCATGAGTAAGTCAATTGCTGTGGATCAACAGATAAATGGACACTACTTTTAAAAAAATCCAAAACAACAATGCACAAACCTGCACTACTGACTGCATTTTAATAGCTCACTACAGTATTTTTGGTTTAGACCACACAAGATATGTGAAACATGCCAACAAAATTCTGTTTCCTGATAAAAGCACAGATTTTCGGTGGTTTTATGCATGCAGAATGCTCTTTCCTGAATAAGCTGTTTTGTAGCATGAGTAAGAGCAAGTAGCAGAATCTGCCTCTGTTTGATTTTCCTTGGCCAGAATACACAAGAGAAACAAATGGAAAACAACACAGAGCAAAAGACCTTTAAAACAGATCCTACTTGGTATGGAGAGCATTCACGTGAAATTACAGAGAGGGAGAAACTGAATGAGCAGTGTTGTCAGGTAGAATGATTCCATAATTGAAGAAAAATGTGAGTGAAATCAGTATAAAGCAAAGGTTCAGCAAATAGTGGAAACAGGCAAGAGCATCCTAGGTGGGTGACAGCAAGCTGAGCCTCACTGCTCCAGGTGATCTGAGCAGAGGAGAGGGCGTGTCCTGCATGTCAGGAGACATTTACTGCTCGGGGGTCTGTGCAGCTCAGGATGGTTATTGATAGCTGCCACAGTACAGCACAAATAGCGTGAGGAAAGGTTCCTGGGTGACTTTGTATCCCTGTAAAGTCCTAAGAAATAGAGCACAGTCACACTCAGGGAGGTAAGCACAGGTTTCTGGAGCAGCAATTATCTGCCCATACACAAATGCACTAAGCAGCAGCAGGGAATCATCATGAATCACAAAAAAGGGTAAAGCAGACCCACTTATGGGAAGTAAGAACTCCTTTGGAAATGGCTAAGGATATGCCAACAGAAACCCCATAGAGACATGACTGATCTCACTGGGATACATTAATCAACAGGGTAGGAAGGCAGGAAGGTTTTGAGAGGGACAATGGATTTTCCAGCTTCTGTTTAACAGGGGAATAAGTGACCAGGGGTTTTTGGCAGGTTATTCCCATGCCTCTGCCCCACTGCCTGACCTCTGCCTCTGTGCAGATACCCTGCCTGGGAGAGGCTGGCCAGAGGGAAGGTTTGCAGGTGTGGTTGGAATGACATCAAATGGCAGAGATGGCAGAGGCCATCCAGGTGTGCACAGCAGGTGTGCCTATGGAATCACACTGGCATTGCCAGGCCTTAGAGCTGGCTCCAGAGGTTGTGTCTTTAGCAGGAATAAATGGTGATTAAAGACTTCACCCTCATTCTCTGCCTTCACAGCTCTGATTTGACAATTGTCTCCTTTTTACATGGTCTGAAGGCTCCTGCTCCATGGAGATTGCTGACTTTGGACTCCTAGTCACAGGCATTAAAGGATAGATTTGTCCTCCAGCCATTGATAAGAGCAAATACTTCCTTTTAATTGAAAAGCACTTTGTGAACTGATCATTTTCTAGGCAAATATCAAGGGTTGGCACAAGTCATCCTGAGGCTGTAATTGCCTGAGGCATTTCGTTTGTGTTCTCCTCACCCTTCTCCAGATTTTCTTCTCTCCCTTTGTGTTGTGGAAGACTCAAAACCACATCAAGGAAAACTGAGCAACCATTGGTTTTCATGGCAAAGCTACTCAACAGAGGTGCTGTCAAATCACAAAGGGAAAGTAGGGCATATTCCCCTTCATCTTTTAGAGTTATAAGCTGAATTATGAATAAGAATGATCAGTAAAACAACTGTGATTTTTAAATCAGTCCTAACAGTAATAGGATTTATTTTCCTCCTTTCATGTGGGTGAATTTTTGTTCTGATAACCTTCTAAGCATGAGACTATAAGCTTGCTCCTGGTTCTTGCTCACTTGCTGAGGGAGGAGGGGTGAGGAGAGGAGTGGAATAGAGCAGGGGCCTATGCCAGTCTTCCAAAACACCTCCTCATGTCACAGCAGCTCTTTGAGGCATCCTAAAGATGTCCTGCACAAAGTCAGGATGCAATTAAAACTCTGTGAAGCTCTTTTTGTGAGATCTCACCCATCTCAGATTAGACAATAGCTAAAATGTTCACCTGGGAGAGTCACATTAAAGTTTCCTTTCAGAAGCAAAATGGAGACTTTAATAGAGTGGGGATGATTCCCAGGTGCCCAGAAAACACCTGAACCATCAATTATCCTTTCTTTTTTTTCTGATCAGAAACTTTGTTTCAGATCCAAGAAAAGCCATCCTTCAAAACTGATGTGTGTGCTCCCAGATGAATTTCTGGTAGTCAGGAATTAACATTTTCTGAAAACACTCAGGCACTTGTGCACATTCTGAATAATGTGGTTGTTTTCTGATCAGGACAAGCATTTTACAGGGTTTGTGTTTGCGGTGTACAGGCCAACATTTTCTCCTTATTGTCCATTTTCTGACTGATTTCAGCCATTCATTTCTTACTTTGTTTTAGAATGGGTAAAAGAAAAAAGTGGAGATGTGCTAAATGTCTGCATTTTTAGATTACTCCAAGCAATGCTTGATCTAAACAGCATTTACTATTATTACTATTTTGAGTATGCTAGGTAAAGTTGTAATATTTCCAGAATTTTTTTAAGCATTAAGAGATTTTTTTCATTGATTATTTCATTCAGAATATTCTTTATTTAATTATCAGAAAAATTGAGATGCCTTGAATAGTTACTTGTTTAGCAAATATTAGTTCCTTTCTTTAGCATGGAGATTTAGCCAGTATTCATCCAGACTGTTATCAACCCTAAGAGTAAGAAATGCATTAGTCATTATTTTGTTGGTGCCTAAAAAGTAGTGCTCTCTGCATTCAAGAATTGAATACAGATTATTTATTGTTAACTAATAAAATATATGTTATTTAAGAAATGGAGCTTTGGCGATACATGCCAAATGTCAAAGGATTTGTGTAATATAAGTGTTGATACTACACAAGTTAAAATAGCTGGCGTTTTAACAAAGAAAAAAGACTTTAGCTACAGGAATTGTAATTTCTTAATACTGACAACTTTGAAACTTTTCCTTGTGGAAGATTTTCAGGTAGTGCTATGTAGTAGTAACAGCACTGTTTTCAGTATCACTCTAAAAGTTCTTTCTCTCTTGGAGAGACCAAACCTCACTATTATTTCCTTTTGTTTTCTCCTCAACTTTCCAAACTTTACATTGACAGCCCTTACAAACTTGTGAGAATCTGAACCTTCTTCACATGGCCATTCACAGACCTGCAGCTCCAAAGCCACCATGCACAGATCGATTAATTCACCAGTGGCACCAGGGCTTTGCAAACCAAAGGGGGAGCAAATACAGCCCACAGGGGAATATTTTCTAATGGGCATTGCAAACCAGATAGGAAGGATGCCATGGCAGTAGGTTTGGTGGCCCATCACCCCTTGAGCACAACTTCACACACACAGTCCCTCCCCGGGTCCCCGCTCAGCCTCAGCTGTCACACACTTGCACATTTTTGCTGGAAGGACAGCAACCAAATGGAACATTTTCTCTACAAACACTTCAGTAACTCCCAACTGCCTTTCAGACTTCAAGTCTTTAAACTTGCAGGTGCTGAAACAAAGGGCTGGAAATAGCACCAGGATGAAGCAGAAGCACCTCCAAGTTGTGTGAGTTTTGGGCAGGCTCTGTTGACAAGCCTGCAGAAAGTCTCACATCTGAGAAGAGGTGCCAAACTCAAGCTATCCCAGCTACTCAAGCTGCTCACAGCCCCATAATCCTGCCCTTGATGAGTCCAGCTTTGGATCAAGATTGTTATGAGCAATTGTAGTAATCAGGTAAAATAAAATAAGATGTATTGAACAGCAAAGGGGCAGTAGCATGTACATTCATAAGTGTACACAGAAAGTAGGAGCTTTTAGTGTGGCTCAAATAGTTTGGCACCAGGGTCAAGAAACAAATGAGAAGGGAGAGCACCAAACACCACGTAATGGCTTCAGTAGTCAAGGTTGAGTTTTTTAAGCCACTCTTCTCAGGATCATTAGAGAACAAAAGTAAATTTATTCATGCCATTCTGTCTTGCAGAGTCTATCACTTTCATATTTAAACAGAGACTTCCATATATGTGTTTGTATTTACTAGGAACAGAGGTGATGAGCAGAAACCTGATAGTCTTTTTTATTATTAGGGCATCTTGAAGTTCAAGCTTTTAAATCATATGCAAAAAATATTAAAATAATACTATCAAAGGTTCCGTCTTTCAGAGATTCAGTTCATAAATATGCACTTTGATGGAGGAAATGCAGACCCTTTTATGCAGTATGAATGTCATCAAGGAGATATTCTCATGCTAATTATTACAGACAATTCATGGCTGAACAGCTCTCAGATAATGTAAGAAATGGCGGGGGCTTATTTCCACATTCTTCTATTCTTCTGCTAAAGCTCTTGTTAACCACTTTTTCACTCTCTCTGCTATTCCATTTGCAATTTGCCATCTCTGGGGGGTGTCTGTAGTTTGGAAATAGTTGCTGGGGATGGTGCCAATGGCCCAGAGCAGGCCCAGGTGGGACTTACCCAGACCCACCCTGGGCTAGAGCTCAGCTGCAGCCCAGCCCAGGGTGCTCAGCCCTTCCCCAGCTGCCCTGGGGAGCACAAGGCTTTCTGCAAGCACCCTGTTTGTGCTGCTGCCTTGCAAGGGACAGGTGTGTGTCCTGTGTCTGCCCTGCAGGCAGCCCAGGTGACAGCAGAGCCATCCATCTCACCCATGGTGATCCCTCTGTAAGCAGCAGCTGCTGCTGGTAAGGGCATGGAATATCCCTCAGGTTTTGGCATGAGATGGACACAAGGAATGCATGATGAAATCAGAGCATTCAATTGTGATGACCCAACTTATTTTCATGACCTTTCCTATCGGCATCTCTGCACCATTAATGAGGTAACATCCCAGCAGCCTGCAGAGAAGCTGGGAAAACCATCAGGCCCTTGCTGAAAGCTGAATTTTATGCTTGTAGCAGTAGTTGGGAGCATATCAGCCAGGAAGAGATGGAAAAAATAAACAAGTGAGGGAAAAACAGCTTAAGGCAGAACAAGTTTAATATGTTTTTTCCTTTTGAACTGGGGTGAAGGGGGAGAAGTGTGTGCCAAATTTGAAGTTGACTGCCGACGGCCATTACTTATGTAAGTAAGTTTGGCTTGCCAGCCCAGTGCACGAGGCTGACTGACCTTGGCTGCTGTATGTCAGAATTATTCTCCCACAAACCCACTATTCTCTGGCAGTTTCTGCAGTGCTCTGAATGCAGGCAGGCTTGTCAGCTTGTAGAAAACCTACTTCCTATTTTTTCCCCCGCTCCTTTCAAGAAGCAATGCTGGAGTCTGGGAGTTTTTCAAGATACCCAGAATTCCTCCCCTGTTTAAGTAGGGGGGAATCTTTCAGTCTGCTGTCCTGGGCAGTAGTGGAGCTGGGTAGCCTGTAGAAAATGCTGTATAGCATTTTCTATAGTATATATTCTTATAGTATATTTCTATAGTATATATTGTATAGCATGAAAGCAAGTGTTTGAAGAGGATGCTGGAATAAATTAGTTGAGGTAGTAAAGGGGGAATAACTGAGGCTGACCATCCTGCCAAGGCTGTGTTGTTTGCATTTCCTCTGGGTGGGTGCAGACTCTACTGTCTGTGCCATTTTCCTGTCAGTGCAGATTCTAGAGAGGACTCAAGGGGAAGAGCTGAAACGTGCATAAGTGTGAACCAGAAAATGTCAGGTTTCCAGGTCAGGGAACTTGCACAAAACTGAAAGAGGGATGAGGGTGGGGAGGAAGTCCCCTTTTATCTGCAAAAGAGGATGTGCAGTAACTGGCAGCTGAACCAGGGATTAATTATAGCAGCACCACATGGAATGATGCCGAGATCTGTCAGGATTTTACCACCCTGGGTGTGAAGCACAACCAAGCTGGTAGAATCCCACTTTGTGGATCAGACCACAGTTGGGTTTCATTTGGGAAACCTGCATCCTAGGACACAGGTGCCTGCCATAGCCCATACAAACCATCTGGGTTCACTGCAGCTGTGCAGAGATAGGAGTCACACACATGTGCTCCAGATTTGTTTTTTACAGGGATGAATCACAAATCAGAAAATAAGTAGGGTAGCCTAAAAAGCTCAGGTGGAGATGTGTCAGATGGATTTCCAGATCGCTTAAAAGTGATCTTGGAAAAGTGCATGGGGCAGCCTTGGGGTGGCTGTGTCCCAGCACTCAGCATGGCAGTGCCACATGAGCATTTCCCTCCTGACACCCCAGGCAGCTGGCTGCCATCTCACCCTGGGCTGGCACCCTCCTTGGACAGGGCTTACAGATCACTTTTAGCTAAATCAGTAGTTAAGTCTGGGTCTAAGGCACTAATACTGAGTAGTACTCTGTTACTCTTTGTGTCTGGAGTATGCTTTGTGCATCCAAATAAAAGTGAAGCTCATATGAGTTTGCCCAATCTTGCTCTTTCCACCTGCTGCCAGGGTCCTTGAGGATGGTGTGGCCAAGTCACACAGCAGAAAGGCAGGGTACAAGGGAATTGGGGGTCTATATATATATACATACACATATAATTTTAAACAGCCTTCCTGTTTTAAGGGAAGGAAAACTTCTTATTGTTCAAATTTATGTGATTGCGGGTGTACTCCAGGCATGAACAAGATTTTATTTATTTAAAGCAGGTCAATTTAATTTAAATGTGGATAAAAATCTCTCCATTCTATACTTTCATATTTTCAGAAAATATGTATTTTAACCACCCCTCTTTCTATGTCCAGTAGTGGCTCAAGCATCTAATCCTATATGGATAAAATTTTAATTTGAAGTGTGATTCTGCTATCATTGCAAGTTCATCCATCCCTTAGGCATCTTGGATGTACCCATGTGAGGGATCAGACCTGCCTTTTGTAAGCTAATCTGGCAGGCTGTTAGTCTGACATCCTACTGACTGTCATGGATATAGCCAGGATTTTCCAAATACAGAGACACCCTGTAACCAAAGTGGTACCATCAGTTCTCTCATCACTCTTAAGCCTTTCAGCTGTCAGCTCTTCTTTGTCATAAGAAAACCTTTAAAACAGACCACTCCTGAGACACAAATCAGACTTCTCTAGTTTTGCTACTCATATGAATATTTAGGGTTTGGGCTTCGTTTAATTTTTTGCTTTTTTTCTGGAATGGTTTTGCTTTTTCACCCACCTGTAGTGTAAGTTCTAAGAGAAGAAGGCAACATAGGATATTAAAGGAGAATTTTAGGTCCACGTCCTTCCATACTCTGATCCTTGTCAGCAGGTCCCCAGGGAGAGATTTTCCAGCAGCACTCTGGAGAAGGAAGAGCTGGCTGAGACCTCCCAGGAGAATTAGGGCTGCAGGGTTTGACCTCACTATCTGAGCAGAAGCAGCTAAGGGAGAGCAAACGTACTTGCTCAAAATCAGAAGCAAGTCTCTGCATTTGTGTGACAATCTTAAGGGGGTGCCACATGAGAGAGTGATACCACCTTCTTTTTAAACTAAAACTTTTTAATTCCCCTTAAAAAGAAAAAAGAATTGTGCTTTTCATTCAGCATTCTATAAGCTTCTACCTCTTTTGTATCTTAATAAAGAAAGCAAAGCTGAGCTGAAGTTTTTAATATATTAAATCAGAAACCTAGACTGGAATGAAAGATAAGAATCCAATAACACCAGAAAGACATACAGAATAGAATCGGTTATAAAAGATTTATGCACCAGGATTAGGAGGTTAAAAAGGCAAAAACTTTAATGTTCACTCATGCAAGAATGTCAAGTCATTGGTCTAAATAAGGAATTTGACAGTAATAAGATTTTAAAAGTGGGTATTTTCAGGTAGTGCTATCTGCTATAATAAATAGAGGTCATAAAACTTTGATCTAAGTATATTCCTCAGACATTCATGGCTAAGGTGGTCACTATCTGAACTTTGAAAATGTGTTTTATAACCTGTCTTAATAAACAGCTATTAATACAAGGCATATTTATATGCCTTGGTAAGGCTTCCTAGGCTTGCTTTTTCTTATCTGTATCTCTGCAGTCCTCGTGTAATGGCAGATGGTGCCAGTCTTCTGAAGGATTTGCTGCAGGGATAAACCTCATTTACTTTCCACCTAGGGTGAAAAGCATGCAATTGCCCTGAAAGTTCGACGAGGGAGGAATTTCTGAGTGCTGATGAAGCACACCTATCCCTGAGTTACTTGGGGTGGAACTTTTCATTCAGGGTAGCACACAGGATACGTCAGGAAAGCAGTTATTTAACTCGCCAGAAAATGAAGTCTTCTCCCTGCTAGCATACGTTTACATTTATTTTGAACACTGAAGAGCTGAACAACATCCATAGGTCAAAAATAGTACTGAGGATCCTTCCCTTCCAACTAAATCTAGTTGCTGAATCAGAAGGTTACAGATGAGACTAAGAACTACACTGGAGCAAGCAGGGCATGACAGGTGCATTAGACCACTGCTTAAAATCCCTCGTTACCGTTCCTAAAAATGTCAGGTCAGGCTATAAATCCAAAAGGAACGACTCTATAATAATTTTCCCTCCAGCCTCTCAGAGAAACGTGCGAAGCTTGGTGGTCCCTTTCCAGAAGAAGGTGGTTTGGAGCAGACACGGTTTAGGAGCTGCAGCCAGGAGTGCATCCTCAGCTCCCCAGGTGCTGCGGCAGGCAGCGCTGCTGGGGCCAGCTGGAGCTACGGGAAGGGACCGGGGGACAGCCAGGCACTCCTGGGAGCGAAGTCACCACATCCCAGCCTTTCTGCTCCGCCTGACCACGTTGTGTGGGGCCGCAGTGACATCTCACGGCTGCGGGCCAGCACTGCACCGGTCTGGGCCACCGGGGTCACCTCTGCCCCTCCTGCTCCTTCTGAGGCTCACTCGCACGACGGTAATTTTTTGGAAAAGCCTCCCGCAGTCCCAAGAGCTCCCTTCAGAGAGAGGTGACACGGTGCTTGTCACCCCGGGAGCGGCACAGCATCCCAGTGCATCCCAGCAGCATCCCAGCCAATCCCCCCACATCCCAGCACATCCCACCTGCATCCCAACGCATCCCACCTGCATCCCAGCACATCCCACCGCATCCCAGTGCATCCCAGCACATCCCATCAGCATCCCACCGCATCCCAGTGCATCCCAGCACATCCCATCAGCATCCCACCGCATCCCAGTGCATCCCAGCACATCCCATCAGCATCCCACCGCATCCCAGTGCATGCCCCGCATCCACCAGCATCCCAGCGCATCCCACCCGTGGCACCCTGGGTACCAGGGGTGACCCTCCCCGTGCCCCCCTGTTCTCCTGCGTTTCTCCAGCTCCATCAGCAGTTTACTGCTCTCACTGCACAGCAGCAGCGTTTTCCTCGCTAGCAGCAGGAAGGAGGCAGGGGAGCAGCGCTACGGCGCTGACAGGGCTCTAACTAAAATGCTCCTCACTGGCATGTACGGAGAGTTAAGAGAAAGAGAGACAAAAATAGTGATTTCTGTTTGAAAAACGTTCAAAGCTCAAGGTTTTTTACAAAAGCTCGGGAAACTCTTCCGGGAGTACAAGCTAGTTAGTCATTAAATTGGTAGTTTATTTCTTTCTGAGAGAGAGAGGAGAGGGGGGGAAGCACCCAGGGAACACGTAGGAGTTGAAAGAGCACTCCTGTTATTCACCATGCAGCCAGGAGCAGAAAATAGAGAGGCAATTAGAAGGTCAGAACCAATAATAATGCACTGGCAACCTGCAGGAGCTGTAGAGCCCGTGTTTGTTCTCCTGGTATTTTTACTGCAAACCATCATTAAAGCTGTGTGACACCGCCAGTTCTCACACCACAATTATTTGCATGCAAATTCGACATCTTCAATGGCAAGACAGATTATATCTTCATTAATTTGGTCCACAGCAAATTGTCACAATTTTCTTAAGAAAACACTGCTTTTCATGAGGAAATTATTGAGTGCCAACTGAGGGGTTTTTTTCAAGAATTTAGCCCAGACAAGCAGACAGAATCATGCTTTTATTATTTACTTCTACGGTATAATCAGCTTTTCATTGAAGATGACAGCTTTCAGCCAAGAAAGTCCAATGTGTTTTTTTTTCTCAAGGAAACAAAACAAACAAGGAAGAAAAAAATGTTGAGCCTTTAGAGGGCAGAAAAAAAAGCTGTTGGTTTTGCTTTTCCCACTGTGCATATGCAGAAATGTGCTCACATATATGCACTCCAAACATTCACATAGGGAGCTGTGGCTTCACTGAGAGCAAAACCCTGTGCACTGTTACCAAGCAGGTCTAAAGCAATGATCAGAAAAGACCCTTCAGGACTTGAAATGGAAACACAGAATGGATGGAAGCAGAATAGCTGTTGGTTTTCTGCCTTATTACTCAGGTGCTCTGATCCTCACAGCCTTCCTTCTCAGGCTTGCAATGAAGGCAGCATGTGGGGAAGGAGCTGTGCTGTGTTCTTTATCCTTTCCCCTGTTTGGGTACCTGCAGTAGCCCCCAGCAGGGCTGTGTGCTCCCAGCTCCATGGAGATGAGGGGGTTTGGGCACAGGCAGGGGCTCTGTGTGGCAGCCAGGCCATGTGAACCCTTGCCATGTAAAGCTTCAAAAGCAGCTGAGTGCCTCTGGTTTTGTGCTTTCTGGGTGGCCAGCAAAAGGCACCTTTTCCTGCAAAAGTCAAGCTTGTAATTTCTGTGTAATGTCTGGGAAGTCTGTGCTTTGCTTAGGTTTGGAGCTGAGGCTTGTGGCTCAGGATCATGGTTAAACACATAGTTGTGATGAATTATTCAAGGACAGGTTCCTAAACCAGCCCTTCCTTACAAATATTGCCCTGCAACAAAATGTGTCACTTTCCAAGAGCTGAAATGAAAAAGCCTTTGCTTTCCCTTCCTTGCTGTGCCCTCAGGGTTTTTCCCATGTGCTAATTATAAAGTGACTTTTCTTGCTACACCTGGGAAGTGAGTGTCCCTTTCACAAATCTTGTGCCTCCCAGCTCTCCTCTACCTGCCCAAAAATCAGAAGCCTCTGTTTCTCATGCTTGGACTTTCCACAGGGCACCCAAATTTTAAGCCCCACTGGATTGGGCCCCAAGTTGGAAGCCTCTGGCCTTTGTTTGAGGCCATGGCAAGTGTTGGTGTCAGTGAGAATCAGCTGCTGGGAGCCTTTGCTTCCTCTCTCCTGCCTCTCTCCAGATCCTTTGTGTTCTTTTTTATCAAACCAGACAGGAAGGCATTGATCTCACATGTACTCTTTAAGTGGAAGATGGAAAAATATTAATGTTTCTTTGTCTTCATGTTTGAAAGTGGAACCTTTTAAAGAAATTAGTCCTCACCAGGAAGAAGAGAAATGTTTTTCTTAACTGCATAGCAACAAGCTATATCTGCAATTATTTATATCGAGTATGAAATTCCCTCAGTGCTTCATTTATTCAAAGCTATATTTTTACTCGGTTTTGTTTTCACAGATGGCTAAGCTAAGATGCTGTCTTGGGCTTAAATATCTACACAAACTTTGGCAGTCCCCACCAACAAACAAAAATAGATGAAAAAAAAAGCAAAGCAGAAAAATTGCAGTTCAACTTGCAAAGCCCTCCAAAGAGCACAGCAATATTTTTAACTAATTTAAAACTGTGATTATCTACTGAGGAATTTAATGTAATTGTGTCATTGCAACATTGCATCAAAACAGCCTCTATGGGAACCACTGGATGTCAAATGAAAATTATGAGTGGAATTTTTTTATTTCCTTTTTATAATGCCTTCACAAAAGGCACAGGTTTCTAATTTGATTCCAGCACTTGTTCTGAGTGTTTTGCTCAAGGAAAGTTTGCTGCTGTTCAGGAAAAGCAAGTTGAGTACTTGCAACCAAAACGTAGATGCTCAGCCAACACTGAGATTCAATTCCAATGTTTTCTGTGTCCTGTTTCAGAATGAAAAGGTGTGGTTTGCTTTGGTTGTTGGTTTTGTTTTGTCCTGTGCCTAGTTGCAAAAAGCCGTGTCCTGGGGATGTGCTGCCCTCACAGGGGAGTGAGGAATGTGGGCACATGTTCCCACCTCCATCTTCACCAGGAAATGACTGCTTTCATATCTAGCCCAAATTAGAGCCCACTCGTTTCTCACTGCATTTGCTCTTTACTATGCTATTAAAAGTAACTGCAATTGCCAGGCATTTCTAAAGAGGGATTTTGGTTTTGGTGTCCTTTTGCATTTGAGGACCATAGTTTAGTCAACCTCCCTCCAGAGCAAGTATCACCTTCCTTTGTCAACAGCCCTCCCTTGCTTCAGCAGCAATGTTTTCTCCTTCTGCTTTTTCACCCTGTGTGGGGTATTTGGATGTTGGGCACTGCCTCAGCTGCCTACAGACACCCTCTTTCTCAGGCAAACCCAGCTAGCTGTCAATGCACAGTGTTGTTTAAGAGCAATGAATAAATAGGACAGGTTTGTCCCAGGCCGGGGACCTACGAGATTTCAGAGCAGTAGCACAGGGTCATGGTCATTTGCTGTCTCTATAGGGCACCTAGATATTGAGGAGGAGTGTTTCATCAGATAAGAGGCTCCTTCCTCATCTGATCCTGTCACCAACCTTCATTTTTAATGCAATATATTTGAGCCCTGGAAAAAATTCTTCTTACATTGACATGAACAAGCAGAGTCTCCTGATGTACCAAGTGTGAGCTTGACAGATGCTTCCTGTGGTGTGTGGGTCACTTTAACTTGGCTGCCTAAAGATACAGAGAAACCTGCTTTTCCCCTCTCTGTCTCAGTTTCCTGATTCCACTATAAGATTGTATTGAGGCTCCTTAGAAATCTGCCAAAGGTGTGAAGATGACTTCTGTGGACCAGGCAGTAGAAAATTACCAATTCAAAGCCGTGTTCACCATTTAAAATAAAACATTGAGGATGCTTTAACTTCCATGAAGGTCTCACAAATGAGTTTCCATCCTGTCTAGCACAACCTCTGTGCCAGTGCTGTAGCACTCATCAGTCAGCACAAGAGTGGCTGCCACAATCAGAAACAATTACTCACTCTATTGCAGCTCCAAACACAGAGAATAATGAATACTTTTCACCAGCTTCTGCCACTTTATGTTTTCATATCAACCAGTCAATCAGACTGTATAAAACAGCATGTGTCTGTTCATTAGGAGGAGAAAAAGTTGATTGGTAGCAGAAGATGACTGCAGAGTGATTTAATTGTAGCCCTTTGGCACATCTGTGTTAGATATATTAGGCACTTAGACACTCCACACTGACAGCAACAATGGGAATTATATTGGAATAATATGATTTTTAAAGCTGAACTTATACACACACACAAAAACCAAAGCCAAACCAACGTTTTTGATCTCTCTGATTAAGTATTCCAGGTAATTTAACATCATCAGTTAGTCTTTCTTCTAAATCAGGCTGAAAGTTGTTGACTCCCCTCTGCAGCACAAGCTAGCTGATCTATAAATAAGGAACACGTTCTTACAAAGAGAGTGTTCCTATTGATTGGCAAGATGTATTGTCACCATTTCATTACACTTGATCATTATATGCTCCTCTCCTGCCAGAATTTTTTATTCATTGCCAAGTTAGAGACTTGCAAAGTTTGCAAAGACATCCCTGCCCAGTCTGTGGCTGGAGGGAAGTTGTTTCCTGCCAGAAGCGAGGTACAACTGAGGGAAATTATTGGCAATGAGCCCTCATTTTACTGTTAAAGTCTGTATGACAGAGAGACACCCTGGAATTTCTTAACTCTTTCTAAGAGTACTTTCACCATTCCTGTCTTCTGGAAATTGTGAAAGGATAGCCATGAGAGGAAAGTTTTCTGGAAAGATAAATTATGGACTGCCATTTCTTAAGGAATTATAATCAACAGTCTCCTATTCAAACAGAAAAGAAAGGCAAATACTGCTGAGCAAGAATGATTCATGATCTTCTTAATGGCATTTTAGCTATTTAAATCCCAGAGACAGCCCACCTGGGAAGCAGCTGCAGAGTGGCTGATGTGCAAAGGGCAGAGGCTCAGGGCTCTGCTCTGGAGGTGCCTCAGCACTGAGCAGTGCAGCTCTGGTACCCTGCAGCTCAGCCTTCAGCCAGCATTGCTTCTTGCCAGGAAGCTTCAGCACTGCCCCTAAATTTGGCTGCTTCCATACTGCTCCTTTCACCAGCCTCTGTGCCTTACTGAAGGCTTCTGAATCCATAGGGTCTCTGCTGAAACCCAGCACTCCTGACAGATGGGGGCATTCAGTTGTCTTCTTTTAAGAAGAAATCCCATGTTCCTTTAATGCCAAAAGTCAAATGAAGATAATATAGCACTTACTGTATTTGAAAAATATAAATTTATAATCCAGTTTCAGGATTATTGAAAATTTCTGATGAGTGTCCACATTTTCCCTTATTTGCAAAGTTCAAAGCCAGACCAAATTGGGATGCTGGAAACACTCAGCAAAGCACAGGAGATTTGTCCAGCTGCTCTCTCCCTGAGAACCAGGGGCAGCCCTGGTCCTAGAGCAGAGGGCAGCTCCTTCCACACCTGCCCAGGTGCTGCATGGAGAACCCTGCCCCATCCTTGCTGTGGTTCAGGTGCTCACATTTTCCTCCATGAGCAGAGGGCTTGGGGAGCATAAACCCTGGGGGGCTGTGAAGTGCTACAACCCTTAGAGCAAGTGCACAGGAAAATGAGACCCAGACTGCCCTAGGAAGCCAAGTGGCTGCCTGCCACCCCCAGAACAGACCACGGTGTCTGGCTGTCTGTGAGCATTGAGCCATCTGTGTTAAGGAGCCAGCAAGCTTTCAAATCCTCTCCTAACAATCCCAAAAGTATCATTATGGGAAGAGCATCACTGAGTCTCTTTTATTGTTTCCGTTTCAAATGTATTCTGCACTAAAACATTTTTGTGGAGCTGGAAATTCTATTCAGAACCTGCTAATTATTTTTACAATCCACAGTCTGCTCTTACGTTCCTAATTGTGACTATTAATCCTCACTCATCTCTGTGTCCTAGATGTGTGCAAGGCAATAAGGCATATTATTCTCAGCAGCACCCTGCCTCTTGACTCATTTGTCAAAAGGATTATTGTACACTCGGTGCTGAATGTGAGGAATTAGCTGCATAAACCTGGCCATTAGAAAGAATGTCTGTGTATTGCCTGTGCTGGGCATTGGTTTGTAGACAGTAATTCCCTCCTGGAATATGCAAAGGTATCTCACTAGTTTTGGTTAGATTCATACATGCTGCAAACAATTTGGAAGTGATTTGAATGCAATTTCTCCTTTGTGTCAAGTCAAATGGTGTTATAATCATAATTAATAAGGACTGGACTTGACTTCAGTCTCTTGACTTGTATTTGACTTCCCAAGGAAATTTTTAAATTCATTTTAAAACATGGTAAGTACAGAACATGCTCTGTTGTTTCCAAAATGTGATCAGGTGGCTACCTGCAAACATTAGCACCAAAGGTCTGACAGATATTTATAATTACCACTTGCCAACACAGCCAAGACAAGGCAGCAGCCCTGTTGCTGTGTTCAAAGGCAGGGAAGAGAAGTCAGGCCACAGTAGTATCTGTTTTCCTTCAGCTGTGCAGGAATGATGTGCTTTCCAACTCACCCTTCTAGAAAAGAAATTCCTCTTTTTTTGTCTAATGAATGTTGTCCATCCAGGCATCTTTGGACAGCTTTCAGTGAGGGTTGTTTGATGTGAGAATCCATTATTCTCTGCCTTATCCGAATGGCAGCTGGCACTGCCCCTACCCTTAGTGCCAGAGACAGCAGCCAAATATTTTCTGCTAGCAAAGTATGAAGTCTACTTGAGCATTCATCTGTACTAAAATTTGGCCCATTATTTTCATGGACAGCCTTCAAGCTGTACAAAGGTCTGTTTGCTTCTTGGCTTGTGGTTATTCATATTCATCAAACGTGCTCTACAAGGCAACCACTGGGAGAAAAATGACAGAGAGACATTTACTGGTTATGTCCTGTTAGTCCCAGCTGTACCATGGCCAGACACAGCCAGGGCCTGCATGCCTCACCCTTGGTGTGTGCTGGGGCTCCAGACATTCATCTTCTCCAGCTGCACCACAGCCTCTGCTCCAGGCTCTTGCCCAAATCCAGCATCACCTCCCAGTGCTGGCGTTTATCCCCGAGGCTCACTGAGATGAGCAGGTCAGATTTCTCACCCATCCCTTCACCAGCAGCCTGGTTTCCCATGGATTTTCCCTTGGACAGCATGGCCTCTCATTCTCCTGCCGAGTTACAGCCTCCTCTGGCAGAGAGTGAGGATTCTCCCACCCCTGTGCCCTGGGCATGCCTGCTTCTAATCCCATGTTCAGGGCAAGCCCAGCCCTTGTTTCAGATCAAGATGCTTCAGGGGTCAGTCTGTTCAACTCATTCCTTTCCCAGTGGTCCTTTCTGGCTGTGTGGGTTCAAGGAACAGTCCCACCAGGTAAGGACTCCTGCAGGAGGATGTGCAGAGCCACATGCATCAGTTCTCTTGAAATGCCATAATATTTGTAGTACTTGAAGTGATTTGTGTTAGTGTGGGATGTCACGGTTCTACTCAGTTGCACCAGTGCAAAATCTCTTCCCAGACTTTGTAGCTGCTTTAATTGTGGAAGGACAAAATCTTTCCCTTCTCCTTTATCTGGGACCAGCTTTCATATATGATTATACTTCTGCTAGAGCCCGAAGATCCATCAGTCTGAAGATTAGTATATGTCTACGTGTAATTGAGGTGGTGTGCTCTAAAGAGAGATGCTCAATTAGAAGATGACTTCTGCAGGAGAGCAGAAAACGAGCATTTCCTGCAGTAAATCAGCTTCTGCAAGAGGAGCACGTGTTTCCCCATCACCTGCTGACACACAGGAGGCCACCCAGACAGAGGCTGTCATTGCTCTGGCTGACAAAGTTGACTCAACTGGAATCTGGAATCCAGGCTGGCTTTGCAGAACTGCTTCTCTGCTCTACGTCTGCTTTCCTGTCTCGCCCTAGCCTTTTAGCTGCTCGCTTTCTATTTCAAAAGGCAGCGTTTATTCCAATTCTTTGTTCACATTCACTCCATTAAGCTTCCACTTTCAATCATCAGCTGCTGAAGCACTTGGCTGTGCTGCTAAGCAAGCCTCTGCATCTGCCTGTGCTGGAACAGCCTGTGCCCTTATTTATCCCTTTGCTGACGTTGGACTGATAAAACTTACCTTCTCTGGAGGCTGGTGCAGGGGAGGGGCCTGCAAAAAAAAATGAAATTTTCAGTGTGTAAGGATGGTGTTGTTCCAAGAGAAAAGAATCGAGGTGGCTTTTGCCTGGCGTGGGGTGCAGCCTTAGCCTGGGGCCAGCACACAAGGGCTGCTGGGGAAAAGCTGCTGAAGCGTGTCAGAAACAGTGCCTTGTGCTCTCTCATATTCATTTATTTTTCATTCCAAAGTTTTCAGCAAGCGTGCCAGGAACACTGGAGCAGAAGAGCACTCATCTGTGCGGGAAATGGGAAATGCATTTCTGGAGTGAGGGGAAAGAAAAGTGCCTTCTGCAAGAAATTGTAAAAAGTTAAATACGAAACACACAAAATCCAGTAAAAAATAGATTAAAAAAATATCATTTACTGCTTTTCCCACCCACCAAAAGAAAAAATAAAAAAAAAAAAGAGAAGAAGAAGGAAAAAATAAAGGGAAAAAGTGCTTAACATAGGTGATGCTTCCTTAGAAAACAGGCAAAGCCCAAAGAGGAAATACAGGCACCTGTGGGCAAGTCACTGCTGCTGGTTTGCAGGGAGGAGGGAAAGCAGGTGCAAAAGATGAGCATGTGCATGGTGGTGGATATAAAGGAGAGTCCCACAGGGCAGTGAGGGCTCCCAGAAGGGAAGATGGAGACGGTGCTGGAATGGCTCTCCCTGAATGAAGGGCTCTTTCCTTTCCTGTGAGTTTTGTATTTACAGCTTAGTAGTGGCCTAAGGCTTATGTGTTTAGAAGATTAATTTTTCTCTCTGCTTTTCCTGGGTTTGGATGTTCTTCTCATGTTCATGAACCAACTAAATCACTGTGTTAATCTTTCTTCCTTTCAAAAAGAGTTAAAACCCCACAAAACTCTTTTAAGTGTTGTTTATCAAGGGTAGTAGTGCTTTTTATCTTAATTTAAGACTTTCTGCGTTAAAGGCTTTAGACATTCTCTGAATCCAAAGAGCAAAAGAATCCCTAAAGCATCTTGGGAAGGTACAAGAGTTTTAATTTTCTCAAAAATATTTAAAGTAGTTTGATGTCCTACAATATGATTATGTAGATTGTCTCAATTATTGTTTTAGAAAAGTAGTAAAATTTAAGGTTAATCTCAGCTTTTCCTTCATTGAAGGAAAAAGTTCTCAGTGTGGGCAGGAATTCAGAAATCCTTCTGGAAGCAAGAATTCAGCAAGAGTCTGGGGTAGAACTGGAGTGCAGAGAGACTTCTCAGTCTTCCCTAACTTTTAATAGCTGAATTTAGTGAAATTTGCAAGTTGAAGATTTACAGGCAGATAATTAGGACATACAGAATGAAACATCTTAGTTTGAGCTAGTCAAGGGTTTCACAGCTTTTTGTTTAACATACAGCTGCATGGGCTATTAGAAGCAGATACATATGGAATCATAATTGAAGAAAAATCCTTTTTCCAGTGGTAGGTTTGAAGATCTTTGGTTTCTTCTTAATATGTAAAAGCCTAAGTGGTGCATCTGTTCAGAAGGTGAAACAAAAAACTGCAGACAGGGGCCATGCTATAACTGATTTTCTCTTTATTATTTTTATGAGTGTCACACTTAAATCAAAACAAGAGCAGCATTACAGCTTGTTTTTTCCTGTTCACATTTTTACTGTCTGTACTGAGGCAGGTGGCTGCTCAGAAAGCAGTGATATTAAATTTTTATATGGCCTCTAGGAGAGCTAGGAATTTGTTCCCTCTCTTGTCAGGGAGGAAGAAATGTAACTTTGCAACTGATTAAATTGATCAGATGAAATATTAAGCACGAACAATGTGAGGTTTTCAAACCCTTCTTGATTGGGCAGTGGTTATCTCAGGTTCTTCACTGTAGGCTAAGTATTAAGGAGGAATAAAAAATATTTTGTTGATCACTGATACCAGCAACTTCTGAAACAAAGTTGAGATTCCCTCATCCTAGTCTTGGCTAGACACAGACTGGCAGACATAAATCTCCCTATTTATGTGACAGCAGTAAGTTGCAGGGGGAAGTTTTGGAGTCATTGTGCAAATTAGAAGAAACCCCAACATGTTACCTCCTGAAACTGCACTAGTTTTTCCCCTTTTTAGGAGTGGGGGAAAAGCTATAATAATACCAAAGTGTTCAAGAAACTGCATATTTATATATTTTTCAAATGTAATACAGTAATATCTCTTTTGGGAGAGAGGATTATGCTTCTCAAAGTCAACATTTTTCTCGTTGCTTTATTTTCAATTTTTGTGTAGAATTTGTTTCAGTTGTATTTTGAAATATTCCATACCAAAATATTTTTTCCAAGCTTTTTCCCTTTTTCTGGCTTCTGCTGCAGAAGTATAAGAATAACTCAAAAGCCAGGATTTGTGGTACTTAGACTGTAATAAGCTTCACTCCTTTGCTCTGTCTCTGTCTTACACTTGCTGTGAAGGTGTTGCTGAGGGGTCTCAGTTGTAGGATGCTTTCTGTAAGATTAGAGCAAGAGAAGAATTGAAATCATGAGATAAGAGCTAGATGTTCTGCCAAGTGCATTTTCCCTGTGGAATGGGGTAAGTTAGCAAATGAGGACCTTTGGGATGGCCATGCAGAGTTCAGAAAAGCAACATTGCATCCCAGTGCTCTGTGCCTGCAGTGTGGATGGGATTTGTGTTGAGTCTCAAGTTATTCTACTGAGTACATTTCTTTCATCTCTCAAAAGTAATATGACATTTGTAAAATATCTTTTTGTGTCTCTTAAAGGCTATTGTGGATGTCTTGAGAAATTTGTGTTTAAATGCAAGTGTATGTGGGTAGCTAAAGATGAAGCAAATAGGAAGCAATTTAATTTGCAATTTCAATTCATGCTGTGGAAAAACTGGATGTTTATTCCAGCTGATCTGAAAGTGAGGAGCAGCAGTGAAGCCAAGAGAAAAAAATATTTTCCACTCTTTGAAGCCTGTTGTCACACCAGGTTTGAATATCCATCTTGTAATGATGCTTCATACTTTGAAATATGACAAAGTCCATACCATTGATTTTGATTTTTTAGTGAAAAGCTAAAAAATTGACATTTGGTAGGTGGTGGGCCTTTGTAAGCCAAAAATTCAAGCCAAAAATCACTGCTTAGCTGAAGTATCCTTGGAAAAGCTAGCAATGCTTTCAGCAACAGCACTGGAAAAGTGGATTTGACAACTCTTTTACAATTAGTAAAAAACTAAAAAGATCACAAGAGAAGTCCCTGTGCTTTTTGGAACAGTTATGGGAGGCTTATTTGTAGTTTTGCCATATGGTTTCTTCTGCCTTTCCAAAAAAAAGAAAAAAAATAGACTCATTCCCAGAACAAGGTACCATTGCAAAGGTTTTAAGTGACTGGTCTAAAATTGTAGAACATGTAACTTACAGCTTGATAAATCAACAGTCTCACAGGCACATCTAAACTCCATTACACTGAAATGGATTTGGGAGTGAAAGGGAATCATAGTAACACCTTTGAGCCCGAAAAATACAAATGGCTCTTGCAGGATTAACTTTTTTTACAAAGTAAATTGAGTTAACAATAGTTTATTCTCTTCTCTTAATGCTGTTAAGCCTCTTAGAATCTTTTTCTTCTGAAGAAACCAAATGTTTAGTTTTATTAAAGGGGACTTTAAATCCTGTATTCTATCAGTAGGGATATTAGGTTTTGTAATGTTTTTCTAATTGTTTCATTATGTATTTTTACAAGTCACATATTTTCATTTCTGAATGTCCTTTATCTGTTGCTGCATGGGGGAGTTTATCTGAAGCAGGGAGGATACAAAGATTGAGCTTTTAGTAATGAAGAACAAAAGATGTGTAGTTCTTTTCAAAGGAAATAAAGCAGTACTAGGAGGTGATTTTTTTTCCCAGGGAATCAGTATGTGTAAGTAAACTTTTTTGCATTCCCTCTTTGTCCTGCAAATAGAGCATTCATGTGACTTGGTGCAAAGCAGTCCTGCAGTGCTGTGGTTATGTGCAGCCAAAGGGGGTTTTGCCTGACACCAGGTTGCTGTTCTTAATCCAGTGGGGTCTGAGAGACACCAAAATTCCTGACTCCCTTCAGTCTGAGTCGAACAAATTGGTGAAATAATCTAATTAGATGAGCTAATGGGTGTCAGCACAAGAGGCAGGGACGGTCACTGCTCAGGTCTGGAGAAGGTGGGTGCTGCTGTAGGGAAGCAGGGGCTCAGGCACAGTCACCCATCACCCCACACACAAGCAGGGCAGCCATAAGTACACAAACATCTTGAATGGTTTTTTTCCCTGGCTCTTTATTCCTTTCTACCCTGAACATGCCCTGCTGCTTCACCACTTTCCAATCAAAAAGTGCTGCAGCTGATATTTCAGTGCTACTGTACCCGAGGTACCAGACAGGATACCTTTTTCTGCTGTGTGATGTTTGTTTATGACTCTTCAGACTTGCATTCCTCCAAGCATTCAGCAGCACCTGGGCAGCAAGGGCTGCTCTGAATGCCAGCAAACTCGTGTCTCTAGCTGATTAGAAAGTAGTGTACTGGCTGGCTGTGATACACTGACCTGCATTGAAGAAATCAGCAACTCACAGACAGAGCTTTCATCTCCAGTGTACAGTCAGTGTGGCATCAGATCAGGTGCCCAGCAGAACATGTGCCATTAACTCAAAATGCTTGATGGTGCAGAGATAAGTAGCTGTGCTCTCAATTGCTTGTGGTGCAAAATAGAAGCAGAGCATTGTTTTTGTAGTGTGGAAGAACACTTGGTGGATGTGGGCTCTCAGGCACCCACAGGTGTGCTTTGAACAGTCCTGCACTGGCACTTCCACGCTGTGTTGTGTTCACTGATGCTTCCACTCTGGGAATTCACATCCCATTTCAAACCTGCCTCGGCACAGATCTGTGACTCACATTCCAGGAAGAGATAGAGTGGGGCAGGAAGTGTTAGGAGCTTCCCAGCTCCCACCAGCCCTTTCTATGCAATGATACTTCCCCAGGAATGTTGTCAGTATTGGAAGTTCCTCAGTGCAGTTCAGGTTTTAATAACGTCCCTTGCTAGGCTGTGTTTGTCTTCTGTGCTGGAGAATTTAAAGGCAATTATATTATATAGAAACAACAAAGATCATATTTCATAGAGCAGAGGCAGAAAACTCCTTCCAAAAAATCAAGCATTTAAAATCACATTAGAAAGACTCCACCAGTCTTTGCTTAGTATCACTTCTGTCAATGTCTATCACTGAACCACGCACAAAATGGGCATCCTTCATCTTTTATGTCTTTCAGTGACGTCATTAGCATTTTAATGATTTGCCATGTTCTCTGTTCAGTCTTAATTCAGTCATTAATGTGCTGTTGGAAGTAAAGCTTTGGAATAAACCCTTTCCCATCTTTTAGTTTTTTACTGTGCTTGCACTCAGCAGAGAGGTGGGAACAGAAGGCAGCCCTGTGCTTCTCTTGCTGCCACTCAGGTACCCACTGTTGCCCTTGACATGAGAAACTTGCTCGTGCTCTGACTTCGAGATGGGATGTCAGTGTGTTCAGAGGGACACACAAGGACAAGTGCAAGTGTTTGCTCCCCTGGCACAGGGAATGACTGCTTTCCTTGCTGCAGAGCTTAGCAGGCACACATCTGAGCAGGGGGGCAGAGAGGAGAGACCCTGCTGCACACCAGCTGCTAGGATGCTTTGGGATGCAGCACAGGACCAGCGCTGCTGTCTGCTCTGCCTTTGAAATCCAAGCTTCCCAAAGGTACAGGGGTCATTTAACTTGGAAAAGGAATGGAGTGCTCCTGTGGAAGCAATGGTGCATGGGGCTACCCCAGTAACTCCTCAGGGTGGCTGTAGGATCAAGATTTCTGCTTGGCCAGCTGGGATCATCTCTGCTAGTTAAAGCTGTTTTACAGAACACATCCCTGTCACCTGGCAAGGGACAGAGATTCACCAGCCTTATTAACAGTGGGTAAACCATAGAGGCTCCATCTCCACAAATTGTGTGGGACCTTTTTAAAGTTTTTGCAGTTAATGCAACAAACATCATCAACTGCTGCCTCACTTGCACAGCAGATGGGTTGTCCTTTGATAAAATAAGTGGTTGCCAGCTGACAGTGAAATTCCAGCAACTAGGAAAGCCACAAGTGCCTCAAAGTGCAGCAGAGATTGAAGGACTGAGAGGATGAGTCCTCTGAACAGAGATAGCCAAAATTCCTACTACACTGAGACAATCGATGGAAGAAAGATGGCAGGTGAAAACCCTAAAACTGATTTGCAAGCAGGTGAAAATGGGTGACATTGACACTCGGGAGGACTGGAAGAAGGACGTCAAGGAAATGATTTCAAGTTGTATGATGTACGTCATAGGAAAGGCTCAGGTGATTGTTGGAGAGGGGTGCAAAGATAACATACAGAAATTACAGTGATTGCNCTGGAAGAAGGACGTCAAGGAAATTATTTCAAGTTGTATGATGTACAAATTACAGTGATTGTTTTTATGTGTCAGCCAATGCATGCCTCTTTTCTTTAATTAAAGTAGATCAAAAGCTAATCTATGGAAAATTATCTGCATTCAAAAAGTGAAGAAGGGAAACAATATCTTCATGAATCTGAGAGAAATGGGGAAGCCCATTAGCTTGTCTCTATGACATTGTTAAGCCTTTTTCTATTGCATTTCTTTGTGTAATAGCTGTTCTTTTTGAATACAATGGCGTTTTTCATCTAATCTGATGATGATTCAAACAATTTTTACATCCTATTTATAATATGAACCACTGCTCTTTCAGCACAGGGTTCACATTTAAGATTAGACTGCTGTGATTTTCACTGCTGCTCTGGTTGAAGGTCATTTACTTTGGGAAATGGAGAGGGCAGTTGCCAAAAGATAATCTCCTTTCATTTTACCTGGCAGTTGCTTGTCAAGTTCAAATGATGGCATTCAAAAACCACTATTACAGCCTGTCTATAGTCTAGCTTTAAAAAAAAAAAAAAAAAAGAGATACATGGCTGAGACACAATGCAGTGGTTTCTCAGTAAATTTGAATCTTAGCTTTTACAGAGTTTTTTCTTTGCTAATATGGTCTTGCAGGGCAGGTCTGATTGAGTGCTTGCTTCAAATGCAGTGTCCAATTTGTAACTCCATGTCGTGATTATGCAATTTATGATATGCTGGGTCACATTATGTCATAGCAATTATGCTTTCTTTTGCTTTTTCTCCCTCAAACACACAAATTCTTGATATAATTTCACAATGAAACTATTTTTTCCAATTTCATCTCACTCTGAGTAGTGGAATTGTGATTTAAGAACACAAATCATCAGCTCATCAAGTTAGGAATTGTATAAAATCACCAGAGCTTAGATCCTCTAGTTCAGAGAAGAACAACAATGTATCAGGTCATCCTAATTATTGACATTCATTATATTCAAATACATGTGAACATTCTGTTTCTCTTTAAGCAAAATGGGGAAGTCAAGCTGATCATCAGTGGCTGCAAACTGTAGCTGAAAATGTTTCAAGTGAAAATTTGTTTAAAGGTCAGTTCACTTTCTGAAAGGCAAAATACCTCAGTAGTCTCATGCTCAACCTGTTTTCTTCTGTGCAACAGCATCCAGACCACAGGCAGTGCTGTTACATTTCAGAGTCTGTGTGTCATGTGTATTTGTTTTACAAGAACACCACTGCTGGGGGAAGGAAAATGTCACCTCCCCTCCAAAAAACCCTGTCCTTCAGAGAAGCCTGCACTACGGAGTGACATGGATATCGCACACACGGCGTGAAGCCCAAAAGGATCAAACACTCCCACTTTGCCATCAGGCATTTCCAAACGTCCTCTGCACTATCTATCTCTGCTCAGCCTATTTTAAGAAAAGCCTGGGAGCATTAAACTGAGCTTAGTGGAGAAGGGCCAACATATGGCCCTCCCTGCGTGGTGCCTGCTCAGAGCAGCACAACAGCGGAGCAGAGCGCACACATTTCCCTGCCTGGATGGGGGAGCACGGCAGGTGACATCCCTGGAAGGGACAAAAGGCACCCAGGGGCCTCTCTGCCTCCAGGGAAATAAACACTGCAAGTGCTGAACCTCCCTTTGGCAAGCTGAATAGCAAGTTCAGAAATGGGCAGAAATTTCCACCCACTGACAAGCGTTTGAACATAAGCAGAAGGTAACTGGAAGCAGAAGGAAGCTTGGTTCTGTGTTGTTTCATATTAATTTTAGCTGCAAAAGGGCATGGTGCTCTATCCCAAGGCTTTGCATTTCCCTAGATTGCAGGACTGAGAAGGACAGTTGGCTTTTGGCTGGCAAACAGAAAATTCCCTCCTGCTGATTAGCAGTTAAAAGCCAGCAGCAAAAATCCATAGCTTATGATTTTGACAGATTTTCTTGTTGCTTTCTAAAAAATCTTTCCTATTTCCTCCTTTTTACTCTATAAAGGTTTCAAAATCATCAGTGTGATATACCAATGCGAGTAACAAACCCACATATCCATGACAAGATGTTTAAAGGTGGTCTTTACTGAACGTGAAGAGCTACTAAATTGCTTTTGCACGTGTGAGCCTTGGGGGATGTCATCCCTTGTGTTCAGGGTCTCTGCTTACAAAGTGAAAAATTTTGCCTATTTAAGGACATTTGTAGGAAAACTGATTTACCTCCAAGATAAGGGACATGAAAGACCCTTTCACTTCACCAAATGTGTGCTTACCTTTCCAGGTGGCAGTGGGGGCTCTAGGAAACACAACTCTTACCCTATTTTGCATGGCAATAAACATTTATTAACACTCTTTTCCTGCTTTTGCCTGGAGAAGCTGAATTTAGGCTTTTTTTCTGAATCTGAAAGAGAAGCTAAAAGTATCCACTGGCCTTCTGTCATCCTTCTTCTCTCATGTGTTTCAGCTTTCAGAGAGTGCAGGGTGACTATGGATGAATTGTTTTCCACAAGCGTATTTTCTAAAGCCTTTGTGTTCATCTAATTTAAGGAAAATGGGTATAGTTCAAAAACGTGGCTTCTAGCCCCACATTTTCACATAGGGAATAAACAAAGCAGAGACCTTTGAGGTGCATTATGGTTTGGTTTCTTTATTTCCCTCTGCTGGGAAGCCTCTAGGATGGCCTTGCTGGTCTCTTCTCATGGGACTAGTAATGTCTGTTTTATGAATAAATATAGAATAAAAAGACCTTGATATACCTAGGTAGAAATAAAAGAAGCTATCTGAATGTAAAATATTTATATTCATTAGGAAACTGTTTATATAAGTTATTTACCAAATGTGGATAGTTAGACTCTAGAGGTCTGGGCAAGAACAAAGGGAATTCCTGACAAGCTGTTGAAGTAAAATTTTGATAACCACTATTTTAATTTAAGTCTAAAAGTAGAAATACAAAGACCACTTTGAAATAGGATTTCAACTTTGATTTTTAGCCCTGACAAAAATCAAATAAATTTTTGAATAAAAAAATTCAAGCTCCAACCGACTTTATTAATAATTTCCCTCAATCTTTCAAAACAGAAATCATCAATTTGATACAAACAGAGCTTGACAAAGTCACCAAAAAATGATCAGCAGACTTTGTTTAATTTAGTCAAGTTGCTCTTAGCTGACAATTCACTGCAAGTGTTGCACAGTTATTTTGGCAATCCACACAGCATTGGCCATCGTGCAAATTAAATGATTTAAAACCCTAAAGAAACTATGGGGCATTTTTTGGTTTGGTTTTATTTGAGTTGAACAGTTAACTGGAGTGAGCTGGAGCTGAGTACTGCAGGGGCTGGGAAACCCTGGCGTCCCAAGCCTTGAGCAGATATATTTTAGAAAAGCATTTTCCAGTAAGTGTTGCATGTCCTGCTAGGGTGGTACTTGCTGTGTGGTGTCACCCTCAGAGGAAGCAGGAGGTTCCTGGAGCTTTCCATGACTTTCCCTTCTCCTTTTCCATACTGTATGCTCGCTAGTATATTTAAAGTAGTATTTCCTGTGAGGTAAAATTTGAAAGCAGTCACCACCAGTCAATGAAATATATTCTTTTTATCAATATCCATTTTGGAGCCAAAATTTACGTCTGAAGAAAAAGTAATTTATCCTGTTTTTTGCATTCTGTATTTCTTCAGGGTCTGAAATGAAAGTCAATATATTATTTTTATTGCAGTTGAGACACAGTAACAGAAATCAAGGCTAGAAAAACAACCTTCAAAGTTGTATATATACCTCTAGTAGATGGTCTCCAGCAACTGGAGCCTTTAGAATCTTCCTTGTAATTAAATGTTTGTTTGGCTGGAGGAGAGGTGCTTCCAGTCTGGTGGTCACAGTGGGGGCAATAGGAGCTTGGTTAACTCATCCATTGGGAGCCCCTAAAATGGTCCCAAAAATGTTCAGTGTGGCTCATGAGGTGGCACATGGGGCTGTGTGTGGGACCAAGCAGAGGGGAACGTGCTGGAGGTGTGGGAGAGCCCCCAGCCCTGCCTGTGTCTGGGAGGAGCAGCCAAGGAAGGGAAGTCCTGCTCCAGCCCTGGGGGTTTTCCCTCTCCAGGATGGGCTGGGCACAACTGGGGTGCTGCTGGCACCCACAGAGGTGACCTGGCTGTCACACCTGGGCACTGCAGGGCTGCCTCTGCAGGCAGGAGCCCTCTCCTTCACAGCTGCTTTGGGATGAAGACAGTGCTGGTGAAGGGAATGGTGCTGTCCCTCCCTCTTGCTCCAGGTGCCTTTGGGGGATGCTGACCTAGGAGAACTCCTGAGGAGGGGTCCTGAAGCCCTCCCACCCCTGAAGGACATCCATCCCCATCCAAGGTCTGGATAAGCCTCAACAGAAATGCACAACCTAATCAAAAATCCCAGCCCCATGAGCTATTTGCCTCCCTAGACCCTTTGCTCCTGCACCACAGCATTTGCAAGGGTAGATATGCCTGTATCTCATAAGGACAGAAAAAATGGTCATTGCCAGCATATTGTTTGTTGCCTGGCAATTATCTGCATAGTTCTGTGATGAAAGACTACATTTCCAGCATTGATTCCTTTTATGACCTTGCCAGAAAGCATTTATCCCACTTTAAATTCTGGCTATCAGCTGTACATTGTAATAGTCTTGTAGAACATTGTATTATTTTTTGTAAGCCATTGGTAAACAGACCTGAGTTCATTACTCTGTGTATATAAGCAGGTGTTTTACCCTGTTTAAATGTCCATTGAAATTGCCTCTTTACATCTGAATATTTACATAGATGTTGCTGGCAAGTGTTACAAATTCAAAGATACTTTTTCCTAAAAGTGCAATCAGCAAACAAAATTAGAAAAAGTTGACACCATAATAAATCAGAGCAACCACAAAATTGTAAAAATCATTTGTAATGACATATTTTGTTGGTGTTCTTGTTTGTTAGATTAGATTTCTGTTAAAGGTAATTGAAGAAAAAACAAAGTTGGTTAGAGGGAAAAAATATATTAAAATTAAATGAGCTTCTTGAACTCTGCTTAGGCTTTGAGATATCATATCAAGGAATGACAACACATTGAAGAAGCATGGTAGCTGCTTTGTGTGGCTGACCATAAAACTGGTGGTCCAACCTTTCTGTCCCACCCCAAGCAGAGTCCCTTGGGTAATGGCTGTGGCATTTGGGCAAATTGAGAGCATGGGATCCATTTGCTGTTCTCTGTCTCAGTTCCAGAGCTCCCTGTGTATCCTGCTCCATCATCTGGTGTCTGAGAAGCTGCAGGGTGCAGATGGGAGCATCCTGGATCTGCAGCTCTGCCCTTGGCTGCTGGCACCTGGGGTGGGATTCTGCTGGCACTTGAAGTTCAGGCTTTCATTTTATGGGTTTTTCTTTAAAGCAATGTAAAATCAAACAGCCTTTCTTCTGGGCAGCGTTTTCATGCCTCTTTCAAACACTAACTACAAATAGGTGGAAAAATAATTCCTCAGAAAACATTTCTTGAACAACTACAAATACCAGTGATTTTCAAACTGGAAACTCTGAGCCTACAAAACTCACTTTCTCCACTGGTTTCAAAACACAATGCCTTTAAAAATATGATTAATAGTTTCTCCTGGCTGAATCTGGAAGTGACATACTTTTTAAATTTTTTAATTAGTTCATATTCTGCTGTTAAATGTACCCCACTGCCCCTGTTTTTCAGGAGTTATTAAGCTTCTTTTCACTTCATCTATCTTTCCCCACTCTCTTCCTTTTCGCCCCAGAAAAGCTCTATCATCAAGGCTGAGAGTCTGGGGCTTGTGGGGATTTTTTAAAGAAAAATAAAAAGAAAAAAGAGCAATCAAAACCCAGTCATGGATGGCAGTTCCCTCTGCAACTGGTATGGGGGGAGAAGCAATAGCATTTTTTTTAAAGCATCTTTACATGTCTATAGAAAAGCACTTAGGATTTTTTCTTTCTTTTTTATTGTTTACTAAATCAAAGCAAATGCATCTGAGGCTTATAGTGATGATAGCAAAAATTACAAAGACCTTTCATATGCAAAAAGACATTTTTGTATGACTGAAGATTCAAAATGCATTATGCCAATCTTGTATTCAAAGACCAGCTTTGCAGGGTTTAAGTTCTATTATGTGTTTTTTCTGGAGGCTTTTTGTTTCTTGGGTATTTTCTCTTTTTTTCCTTCATTTTCATGAGATTTATATTATTAGTACTTTGTAACATTTTCACAGGGTCTTTCCTTTGAACCCTACACATGAAATGAAGGAAGAATCTGGGTTTTGCTTTGTGAATCATCCTCTCTAATATGTCTTCTGGCTCTGAAAATATCGCCAGAATTCAGAAGGCTATCAAACAAATCTTCATCAGCACTTTAGTGCTGGCTGCATGCTGCAGCACACAGCTTTGATATTTGAAAGATCTTTGTATTTCACTCTTATGCATCTTGAAGGGCTGTGTTATCTCAGTGTCAAGGGATTTGGGAGAGGACAGTGAAACACTCACAAGAACTAAAACCACAAAATATTTTTATGATTGAATACCATGTTTTAAATGACAATTGTCAGCCTCTCCTAGTTCAAGGTTGCTCTGTTTTGCTGCTGCTGTGAGGGACATTATCTGCCTGCAGTGATGCATCAGCTGCTCAAGACTTCCAGAGAGATAACTGTTGTCAGGTTTCCTGGACTCATATCCATTACTAACTCATCCCAAAAAGTCTGACTTGTCTTTGCCCCATCTCCTGGCTGTGTTGTGGGTATTTGCTGCCTGTTAATCACACCAGGCAGTTCCTACAGTCTGGGGTGCAATCTTGGGCCCCACAACTTCTGTGGCATCACGGTTTCCAGTTTTATTACTCATTTTTCTGCCTCGGTGCCCCATTTTCATTTTTATTGAGTTAAATGGCATTTGTTTCTTCCTTGCAACTATGAAACTCCCCTCTCCTGCTTCCTTGCAACTGTGAAGATCCCCTCTCCTACCCCCATGGCAATAACAATTGGAGTTAGGTGGGAACTGAGATGAAAGGATATATGGAAAGAAGTTGGTATCAGTGTGAGTAGAAATTCTCACAGCATAATAAGCAAAATATTTAGATTTATCCATGCCCTAAATGTCCAAAAACGTGTCTGCTCAGACCCCTGCTCTCTCTCCTCATGCATTCTCCTGCAGTAGCACACTTGAGCTGGGTAAGGCTTCAGGAGCTCCATCTCTGGCAGGTCCAGGGGTTCTGCTTCCCACTGGGAAACCCAGGCAGGAATGGGCACTGTGGGACCAAAGCAGACCCCAAAGAGAGTCCCTGCTGCCACCAGTGAGCTGTGCCCTTGGAGGGGGCAGCACTCCTGGGCAGGGCTGTCAGCAGGGACTCCCAAAGTGCTCCTGCACAAATCCTGGCAGCTGCACTCAGCTCCTCTGCAGGCAGGTTTGCCCCAGCTCAGCGATGCTTGGGTGTGTGTCCCCTTCTGTGACCACCACAACAAACAAACCACAGGAAATTAATGATTTAGTCTCTCAGTCCTTTGGAGGCTCTTTGGCCTTAGGCAGCCAAGAGCTTCTCAGCTACTGCAAATTACCTTGAGCAGAACAGGCTGGCTTGCTCAGAAATAGAAATGTGCTGGGGATAAGCAGCTGGGTGAAGAAATGATGACTGCAGCCACTACCCTGGGTGTGTGTTAGCAAGCATGAAAGCAGCAATGGGGTAAAAGTCATTGATTTTGAAATGAAACTGATTCAGAAGGTTAAGGCCAGATATCCTCTTGGCACTGCCAAAAACAGCAGCTACCAAAATGGAAATTGAGAAAGATGTGTCCTGGGAGCTCTTGAGTTTACAAGTTACAGCTATATTTTGAAATTGAGGGCAACAGGGATCAGTCACCTCTTTAGAAGTGTTTGTGCTTTTTAACTACCAGCAGTTCCTGTGCTAAATGAGAAAGGCACAATTACAAGAGCTCAAGAAGCAGTTTTTTTTTTTCTGTGGATGGCATATTTGGATACATACAAACAAGAGGTGGCCTACAGCAGTCAAGCACCTCAGAGTCCTTTTCACAAACAATCCCAAAACTGCCCTGCAAAGCAATATCTACCTGCCTTGCTGGCAGGTTCAGAACAAATTGTGCTATATGAGATTTAATTTTTTAATAGACCAAAAAAAATTGCACATTGGAGCAGATGTGCCAGCCACTTGGCTTACTGTAATCAGACATGGTGAAGGAGCTCTAAGTGCATTTCAAGTCTGCAGGGTGTCAGTTCTGGAGCAAGTCTGTTGGAAAATGCATTCAGTAGAGCAAAATGGTGGTGGTGCTAATATTAATAATAATACTTAGCACTTCAATTGCATCTCATATATTCAAAGTGCTGTACAAATGCTAATTAATTAGGCTGTGAAGCTGAATGCCAAATAGAGAAGATGTCTTGTGTCGCTGCTTGTAGAACACTTTATCTTGATTGTTGCACTTTTCCTATTTTCCCTGGGAAAAGACAAGCAATGCAAGGAACCATTCAGCTGCACAGAGCACAGCAGGGACCAGGGGGGACAACTGCCACAAAAATCCGAGGGTGTGCTGATCCCAAAGCTGAAACAGCCTCTTGTGGCCTTAGTAATTGGAATGAAGGAGGGTGTCTTTATTCCAGGATTAGGCTTTTACTTAAGTGACAGGAGTGGAGCAATGTCCTTCCCACTCTGCACAAAATCTGAGCTTGTTTGGGTAGATTTTTTTTTCCTAAGTTACCACTTTTACAAGCTTTTAATCTCTCCTCAAATGTAAAACGCATCTTCAATGCACCACTACTAAAAAAACCCAAACAATTCTACAACTTTGCTTTGAGAGACATCTATGCAGCCACCCTGTAGTCTGGCCAATAAATCAAGCTCTTTTTGAAACAAGAGTGAGTGGCTAAGACCATTGTCAGGCCAGAGGGACAGGGAGGCTCAGCTCACAGCCAGGGCAGGACGGGAGGAGAGGAAGCTGAATCTGCCAAATTCTCTTCTTGGGACACCTCATGTTGGCTGGAGCAGGGCAGCTGTACCCAGAGAGCTGGGCCATAAACTGAAAGGCACAGAGGGCTCATTTCCAGCCCTTTTGCAGGGGTTGGTAATGCTGTTTGCTAGTTCATATAAACTTATATTCTGCACACAGCTGATACTTGCTAAATGTAATGTGGGTGCTGTGTTTTGTGGCTACAAAAGACCCAAGGTTTTCTGTCCTTCAGGTGTGTCCCCTCTGGCTGCTTGAAGTCTGAAAGATCCTGGCAGTGATGCCACTTCCCTGAGAGCTGAGCTGCTGAAGGCAGTGATAGGGAGTTTGCTTTTTCCTGAAAGAAATCACTCTGTTTCAGAGAAAATCAAATGGGAATTACAGTAAAGTCAGACCCTGGTCTGTGCCCTGGTGACATTAATTTTCTGTCAAGTGGCATAGAGACATGAGTCATGACCAAGTGGAGGGTGCCCTGCCCTGGCTCAGGGTCCTGGAGTCACCCACTGGTGCTGCTGCAGCTGCTCAGACAGTGCTCACCTGTGACCTGCCCATGTCCTTCCCTGGGGACAGTCCTGTGCTGCCAGACCCTACCTGAGGTGTGGTTTAGGAGGAGGCAGTGTGGTGTTACTGCTCCTCAGGAGCAAAGGCATGGGAGAGTCAGAAGCTCTTTCTTATTTTTTTACTTTATATTTTTTCTAAATCTCTTACGTACTGACCAACTTTGTCAAAAGCTGGTTTGCACATGTTTTTCTCAGAAATTGTTTACTTCTGAAGAACATGAGAGAATTTGTACAAGTGAGCTCTGAGTGGGCAGGGAGGAAAGCAAATCAGGCCCAGCATCTCCTGGGTATCAACAAGTGTTGAAGCATTCCCTGGAGCCTGGAATGCAGTTCTGTGTGTTTCCTTTGCCAGAACTGCAACAGCCTGTGGGATCACCAATAAAGGACATCAGAGGAAAAATTACCTTGACTTAAGTTAGGAGGTTGCTCCTAAAGATGCTCCACTGGCAATTTGTCTGTGTGAAAGAGCATCCTGAGATGGTTGCACAGAATGTGTTTTCCCATACTGTGTTATCCTTTTGCACATCCACACCATAGGGAGACTCTGGGAAGCAATCACGCTGTTTAGGAAAATTTATTCACATTTGAAAGGGACTTTAAAAGCTGTCATAATCAATACAGAGATAGAAATAGAGGTAAAATAGTAAGTCCTTCATTTTTCTTCTCTCCCAAAGTTAATGAAATATTTGTAATTGCTTGTGAAAGAAAGAGGCTTTTATCCTGAAAATGTCTTGAAACTGCTATACCAGGTTGCTGTTTGAAAAAGACAGAAATAGGCTACTGTTTTGGAATCAGCAGGTCAGGAGTTTTCTTTGCCTGCACTGATTTTTATGAGTACATATTTTTTTCAAATTTTCACTGTAATTACTGTGATGAAACAGTGGCTAATTTTTCGTCTGCCCATCAGGCCTTTGTTAAACAATTCATCTTTGGTTTGATGAAAGCAGTGTGCCTGGCATCCTATTTTCAAAATGCCTCTTGAAATTGTCTTGTTTTCTCTATAATATACAGAAATCACTATTATTATATTTTTGTGTAATTTCCTCCTTTCCTCTATTGAAATATGACTTCACGGTGCTTTTATAATTTTGTTGATGGGATGTTATGGTGATTATTTCTCATACAATACTTCTCAAAAAATGTATATGTTGGTGCACTGAGTTTTCCAGACTCCTTTTGAGAGACAGGAGATCAAGTGGTAAAATTGATGGGATTAATTTTTGTGAAAAAAATATCCAGCCAGTTTATTTCATTTTGTGGTTGGCAAATAATTTTGAAACTGACTGTGGTATCTGCATTGGAATACTTGGCTCATATGTGATTCCCTAAGATGACTGGCCCCACAGCTCAGACTGCCAGGAATTTGGGTGTCTCCTGGTTTATACAGACTACTGTACAAGAGTAGGATTGCCCAAAGAAGTCTCAGAAATTGTTCTTAGCAGATCATTCAGCTGTAGCCAGGGAAATAGGAGAGCAGTGATGCTTGCAATCACTGAATTATCTCAGCAAGAGTGTCTCCCCAAGCTCCAGAATGTTGAGGAACCCATGTACCAAATGTTCAAAACTAAAATCCAAGGGACACATATAATGACATGCATTTAGCAGCACTGTTTAATTCCCTTTTTATTTTGAAAACACCATGTTAGCAGTTTTTAAACCCATGGTGTTGAGCACCACAGCCTGCCATAGCCCCCCAGACAGCAGTGGGTTGGGAGGATTCACAGCTCCTTTCTGCTCCTCATTGCACTCTGCCAGACAATTCCCTCCATGGCAGGAGGCAAAAATGCTCCCAAATCAAAATCTGATTGAAAAGTTATGAAAGGTACTATAGAACTCCCCAAATCTATACAGGGATGGATGGCTGGGTACTAATCAATTCAGAATATATTTCTTTTAGGACCAGCGTTTACTGGCAAGCAATTAGTCTTGATAAGATAGACATTATAATGGATTCTGCTTCCCAGGAACAAAGGCTTGAGTTATATCTCCAAGAACAGCACAGACCAGAACAGGCATCACATTTTCCCACTGAAGATGGGTATACTTTGATTGTATTAGTGCTGCTGGACCAATTAGGTGAAGCTGCTCATTTGCAATTAGGATTTCTAGGCAGTAACTCCATTAATGTTCCCAGGCAGTAGCTCCTGTGCCAGAACTATTTATTTACATGCTTGTAATGGACAGCCATAAGGTGCCCCTGCCCTCCCAGGAGCATCACTCATGTTGGTGTTAGGATCTCCTAAGCTTTAAAAGTAATCTAATTTTTTATTGCTCAGTGCAGAGTGCAGGAGTCTGCCTGTAAACAGGACTCAGAGTCAGCTGTGTTTATTTACTTACTAGCAAAGAGCTGGTCTGGCTTTAATGAATGGTATGGCATCTATATTTTCATGCTGAATTTGCTACAGGATTTGCTTTTCTGTAGCATTTAGGAAAAGGCAAATTAGTGAATGTTGTAGCACAGCATATCCTGTTGCTAAAAATATATGCCTTGATTTACATATTCTTCTATGTATGTATACATAAATACAGATCTATCCAGCAGATACACACACAGACTTTGCATTTGATATTCTGGTTGGAGCTCAATAGATAAGGGATTACCTTGGGGCCCTCTCTTCTCATTCACTCTCCTCTCATGCCTCTCTAATTCTCCCTCCCCAGTTACAGGTTAACTCCTACTTTAGCTGAATTAAAAGTTTGTTCCTTACTCAACATTTTTAACTCTAACTTACCTTAAAATATTTGCAAATCTTTTGCACTGAAGCTACGTATAAAAATATTTTTTCTTCCTAGATTCAGGTTTGTTCTCACTTATTTGAGGGTATAGCCAGCACATCTGCACTGAAAATGTACATTAGCAAAAGCAAAACCAAAATCTCACTCATACAATATAAATGACTTTTATATCTGAAGAAGTAATTATGTAGTGTCATAAGAAAAACAATAATAATTTCCTGATACTCCTTCCAAGTGACATGGGAAGTATCAGACAGTCTGAATCTGTTCTGAAAAATGCAGGAGGCATTAATGAAGATTAAAACAGAATTAGTGGACATACTAAGGCAATCATGTCAAACAAAAGCAACAGATATGCCAGATTATAATTGCAAACTCTGTTTTGTGGTTTGTTCTCTCATGTGGAGGTAAAAATAGCCTTATTCTCCAGTCCCTTTTCAGTCATTTTTATGAATGTTGCATTTTGTTCTCTGTCCCCACTGTACAAGCCAGGTGTTCCTTTTTTCTGCAAAACAACAATACATCATTTAAGTGAAGTTCATTTTTTGAAGCTCAGCGAGTTCAGGCTTTCTCCATTTCCCTGGCCGTATCCAATCAGCTACTGGAGGCACTGGCATGTGTCATAAATTTTGCTGCAAATATGGGCCAGCTGAAACATATACCAATTCAGAGATCACATCTCCTCAGCATCCCACTAGGCAGGAAAGGAAATGAAATGTGTTTGCTGTGTTCTGCTGAAGCAAGAGAACAGAGCGGGAGCCGACAGAAAATCTGAATTCTTAACAGGAAAGAAAACCTCTTTCAAAAGAAAACCTTGAGAAAAATTAACCCCCAGATCACTGCGTGCATTTTTCTCCAAGGCTCTTTTCTTGGGCAGACTCAGACCAGCCCTGCCTCCTGCTTGCAGTGGCTGACCAAGGCTTTCCTTTCTGTTGTCCCAGCAGTGAAGGACTTGTTTTACCAGCAGTGTCTGGAAAGCATGTTGAGAATGAAAGCAAGCCATTAGTAACTGAGTGTTGTGATGAGTAAGAACATTTTCTCTCCTCTGCACATAGAAGCACAGCCTTATGTGTACCCCAGACTCACTCCTTCCCTTGTCTGTTCTGTGGGGTTTCCAGAGCTGCTTGTCATGTTCATGGAAGGATTTTCTCCCTTTTTAAGTCTGAAGCATTAGTAATTTTCTCAGCAGTCATGCAGGCTGTCAAGGTCACAAGACTTTATCCATGTAATTGATGCTATGGCAGGCTGAATGTCACATTCCTGAATTAAAAATAAAGTAATCTAGAGAGGATAAAGAAGTGCTTTGTCTCACAGGAGGTCTGGCTTTGTTGATTCAGCCCTTTGCCTGCTCTAGGATGGCTACATGGCATGCCCAACCTTGAGGGTGGAATTTCACACCTGGGAAGTAGGATGTGTATCAAATTTGGGCGTTTGGTCATTCAGTGGAAGTCAGTCCTGACCTGTTTGACCTGGGACTATGGGCTGTAGGGTCATTCTGCAGTGATTCCTGATTTCTCTGTATGATTCCATTTTTTCCTGACATTTCTCACTCCTTTTTGAGAAGCAGAGGTCAGGCAAAGACACTTGTCTGAATGAGAGTTTCCTCTTATTCTTGGGGATTAAATAGAGACCACTCTCTGGTCTCTACTATGGAGGAATGAGCAGTCTGAACCCTAAATGGTCTGAGCAAATAAAGGCACTACTAAAATCCCTTAAAATCACTGTGGGATACAGGGGAGTCTGTTCCTATGTATTTATGTCAAGGAAATTCCATGAATGCATTGAACTTTGTGCAAACAATTGCATGCTCTCATGTAGTATGTAGCAAAAGGGCAGGGAAGCAGAGGGGAACAGAGCTTAAAAGGATTTAGCTATGCTTGGTCACTCTCTGGATTACTTACTTTTGTTTGCTTCAGGCTTTTTCTCCTAACTGTGCAACAAGGCTGTGTATTGACTTTGCTGAATTATTGAAGGCAGTTGCAAATGATGCATGAAATGAAAAATCCTTCTCCACCCTCTGCACACACTGCCAACAGACAATTCTGTGCAACCACTGCTGAGCTGCACCACCATATCAGGTGTACCTAGATATCCACAAGAATTGTTGGAATTAATGATAATGGGAGTTTCTCTTCTTAGTTTCCCTTACTCCTTTCAACTCTCAGTCTCAGGAGAAATGTAAAATTCTGCCAGGGCAGTTGTCACCACTGAAAGCACTTACACCCACTCTAATCATATGTTTGTATAACTGGGACTAGCATTTGTGACCAAGTCAAAGAAAATAGTCATCCTTCTGGTGTACTTGTGGCAACCAGTCCCTTCATCTTCTCTCAGATTTATGAGCTGTGCCTGTTAAGGGAATCACAGTTTTGAAAAGCTACATTTCCACATAGCTCCAAAAAGTCAGAGCAGATGTTGAATTGAGCAGTGTGCTCAGATAGCGACCAAATCTGGTATTACAAGAGTTTGTCAGCAACTATGTGCTTCTTGTTTAAGTGGTGTTAATTCTAGCAAACTATCCCTTACTCAGAGGCCCCCAACCCAAAGCACTATATTTGCTTGATATAATTTGAAAATCTTCTGAAAATGTACGTTATAACAGCAAGTGATAATGTTAGGGTTTGAAGTTTCATCGTGATTGTGCTGCACAGCTGCTAACACCAGCCTCTTCAGAATTTATGTGCTCATCTATGTTTTTCAGGAAAATTTAATTTGAGGAAGTTGTGTTTATCAACTTCCTGGCTTACTATCAACAGCATGCTGCTTTCTTTTTAATATGAGGTGCTAATTATGTTTTTCTCAGACTTCAATATAAATGAAATGTATTTGGCAGTTGTCAACAGCTTTGCAGAGTATGATAACACCATCACACAAACTCTGAGGTTCTCTGAGCATGGGTTTATGCTTCTGAGTTGTGCATCGTGCAATTATATTTCACACAGTGGGACAAGATCACCTGACCTGTTTTGCAGATGTTTTGGAGAACACAGGAACTGCCAGGAAGTGTAATAGCACTGAACACTAGAAATGCATGTTCTTTGTGAAGGAGGAGCACATCAGAGCTGGTCTTTAGTGAAAATCTCACAGCGTTAACGGAGCTTGAATCAAATTAAGCAGGACTGCAGCTGTTAAATTCCTTCTTCATCCTGAAACTGAGATCCAGGCAAGAGTAAGCCGTTCAAAAATGGGGGGGCTTCCTCTTTCTTCCAAGAACATGGAATGATCTGTATGCTACCAATCCCCACCGCACCAAAATTAACACTCGGTCTGCAGTGGAAGGAGTTCCCAGAAAACTGTAAAAGGAGTCTGAGCTCCAGACCTTCCTCTCC